>PVJN01035961.1:0-21779 GCA_004026805.1 Lasiurus borealis | reverse complement strand
GTATAAATATTTCAGATGCTCTCTTTATTTTTATAAACCCATCAAAACTTTAAAGCTTGACATAACATTTGTCAAAGAAGTCAAATAACAAACCCTCAATCAACATTACAGCAAGAGAACAAAACTAAGTCTTTTAGCAAATGAAGCAGATAACTCCAATTCTGCAGGACAAATTGAACAAAACAAACTTTTATATGGAGCTGTTTATAGAATAAATGTTTGTGACCTCTAAAAATTCATACATTGAATCCCTAGTCCCTAAGGAAATAATAAAGGTTAAATGAAATTAAAAGAGTAAGGTCCTAATATAAAAGACCATGTAATTCAGAAAAAGGTATATTAGTATGATTAAAAATATGCTGGGACACCCCAAAAAGCTTCCAAAATAGAGCTGTTTACAGGCAATTTTTCAATTATACAAGTTAGTTATTATCATTAATCCTTAAGGAAGGACCGCAGATCAGTTTGACAACACACCGTTAAATGAATGCTTATCTCATAAAAATGCCAGTGTAGTCATTCCTACTTAAAGATATTCCATTAAAGATTAATTAACGTGTTGAAGAATAAGTAATTCAGGATAGTAATAAAATAAATTTGCAATCAAAATCCTGTAGTTCAAAGTTAACAAAATTGTGTGCATAGCTAGCTCCCTTCTGCTCGCTCATGAGCGTGCGCGCACACACACATACACACACACCAAATTAATCTAAATTACACTTATTTTTACCCTGGATGCTAAAAATTTCTCTAGTCTGACTAAACTCATATCACATGAGTATTTGCCTACTTTGTGAACTCATGAAGCTAAAAGAAATTTTGCCAAAATGGTTAGTCAGAAACCAACTGCAGGAAACAAGAGTTTATCAGACTTTTAAAAAACATGACTTTAATGAATCATTTTACCTGATCTTATCAGACAATTGTCAACTATTAATGGTCCATATGTAGTCAAGTAAAATTACTGACTATAAATTGCTTAAGGGAGCAGAAAATCATTTCTTTTCTGAAAGCTGTAGTGATGCAGTCAGTATCCTTCCTACAAATTTACATTACTTATAACATGCAGTTTGGTCTCTCATAATAAGGACTTATAAATGGAAAATTACCCATAATATGCTACAAATTATGGGTATATACTGAGCATACTCAATTCTTCTCCTAATTTATTCTTTTCTTCATATTAATAGATGAAGAGAAAAAAGAAAATTAAAATTCCACATTCAATAGAAAGCTTTTATAATCCGACTTCAATTTATTATAAAGGTTATAGCATGAGCAAATAATATGTTAGGTGTTTTCTACCATATGACCTCTACTTCTATTACCCAACTGTGCCAGTGGTAAAAAATGAGCATGGAAAAAGACATGTGGTAATTCATAATTGGACCCCTCTCCTAGTATGGTGATTCTTCTTCTCAATAAACAGAGAAGCTGAATTTAAGTTCTGTTTACTTTAGTGTCAAGATATTAGAGAACTAAAATAATACAAATTCAGTAAAAGACAATCGGTCTTTTGTAAGTGTAACTTTTTTGTTGTTGTGCAGGGTAGTATCAGTCATTTAAAAGAATCCAAAGACAAGAGAAGGGAGATGTTGAAGCTTCACTTGCTTTCTATAAGCCTTGTCTTTTGGGAATTTTCTAGTATGAGAAATACCTGTACACAGAATATTTAGTTTAAAGCTCCAAGTGCAGAAGACATTTTAAAAAGAAATGGAAAATATTGGAGGAATTTTCAAAAGCTATTGTTTTAAATGTCTCTCTTAGCCTTGCTTCTCTGGCCTTAGGTAATCTTCCATGTTCAAACTTGATTCTCACAGCTTTGTTCAACTGTCCAAACGCCTGATTTCTATTTTCCATACAAATGTACCAACTTGATTAATCTTTGCATAAAAATATTCTCTTTAGCACCTGAAACCCAAGGTTCTAATTTATACCTCATAAAAAAAGTGGTCATCCACAAACTGACCAAACAGAACCAGAAACTTATAAGAGTTGCACAGTGGAGAGCAGCATGAACAAGCTGGCCTCTGACATGGCTCTGGAACAGGTCCCAGGAGTGAGTGCTAGGACCTTCAATTTTATCACAGTTGAAAAAGCAAAAGTACATCGAGTTTCTTAAAAGTAAAGTGTTAATCAATTCACCAAGAGGAATTATCAAGAGAAACAGGGAAATAACAGTACTATGTAGATATTTCAAGTTTATTATTATTATTTTTTAGAAAATATAGGGTCATTATAGAGTATTTATTTAATATTGAAAGATACATAATTTTCAATCAATGTTTTGGTTCTCTTTATAAGATAATGAGAGAGGAAATAAAGAGCTGAAGAAAAACAAACAAAAATATCATACAATGCTTACATGCAAATAAGCAATAAAGAGTACCAAAAGAACGTATTTTTTTTAACATGACAAGGCAACATTATTAATTTGTTCCATGATGTACACATTCAATAGCTCTTAGAGAAGACAATCACATGCTAGGTTCTGAGAATATCACATATTGTGGAGTAAGACAAATAAACTGGTACAATAAAATGAGAGTGACATGCACTTTAACAATCTAGATAACTCATTTATTTAATCTCTTAAATGAATACAAATTACTATAAATTCTTCAAGTGAATATTACTTCAACAAATATTGATTTCTATACTAGTAGGCAGAGTGCTTAATGCTGAATGTCCAGCAGCTAATTTGAGATTATAGCTTTGTGGAAGCTACAGACAGAAAAACAGAAAAGTGTAAACTAGTCTGATAATTATAGGGCTCTAGAGGAACAAAAATTGGGCATGTAATAACCCACTTTCAAGGCCTAGGAAAGCTGTGAGAGAAGAAAGATCTATGATGAGATGTGAATCACAAGTGGGCTTATCCAGGTGAGCAGGGAGAAGGCATGGTGAGTAAGAGCATGACCTAATCAAGGAACTGATATATTTTTTAATCAGAATAAATGTAGGTCTATTCTCCCTGGCTCCTAACTCAGTCTGAGCTAATGTGCTGAAGGAGCTAATACAAAATAATGAGGTCTCTGGGAGACAATGCAGGGCTGTATTGCTGAGAGCAGATTGAATTAGATGTCTTAGGGCTCCAGAGTTATTTGGGTCATTGCAGGCTTAGTGTTTCTTGATTCCCTTCTAAGAGAAATAAAAACTAACTTTCTCAAGAACCCTCTCAGGATAGTAGTTAGGCTTTGGCAAAAATAGGCTCAAGTGAAAGAAACTCATTTACTCATTAAAGCATACTCATAATTACAATGGTGCCTTTTTTATTTTCTAGAAAAAAACAACAACAAACAAAACGAAACAGAAGAGCATCATTGTTTCATACTTGCCATTAGAAGACCTACATCGTCAACCCCTACGGGACACATCCAGAAATATAATGTCTTATAAAATTGCAATCTCTATATACAATGGGATCCTTAAGAGAGAGTTATCAATAGACTATATTCTTGACAGTTTACTCTGAGGCATTTTTTGGTATTTACAAATTGGTGTTGTTCAGATAACTGCAAAGAATCATTCCCATGATAGTTCAAAAATTTCTGGAGTTAATAAATTGCAAATAACTTCATGGAAATCAATACTTTGGTTCAAAGAAATCTTTCTAGAATATATTCTCTAAAATTTAAAAACTCAAAACTTTAATTCTCTTTACACTAAATTATACTTTTTATTTTTTTTAACATGAATATACCTGTTTACTATCAAAACATCAAAGAGTGTTTCTGAAACTTTTCCCAGTAGAGGAATTGATCCCTTAAAGCTCTTAAATAAGAATTATCTGTCCTTCATGATTATTTAAAGATATCTTTCTCATTCTGAATTATGGCATTAATTTTAATGGGCTTCAACTCTTTATGGTATTGCCAAATACTATTATAAATAAAGTTGTATTTTGGGAATTATATTTTATAGGGACATGGGAGATTCTTTGGGATATAAAAGCCATAAACTGATTTATATATTGCAAATAGTAAATCTCATATATCAGCTATGGCTCTAAACATTTGATTTGTTAAATGAGACAAATCCACATACATTGTAATAGTTTAATATCTAATGTTAATTTCTTATATTTTAGACATTTGGATGATTAATGGAAGTTTATATAGCCTTATTTTGTATAGGGAAACTGAATTCACTTTAGATGTTGAGTTTTAGCTGTTTTGAGTAAATGATAGCTTAAAAGTATAGAAGATGATACCTGATTTACAAAAGCCCTTTTCTAAGCTAGCAGTCTGTAATTTATACATTGACTTCTAGCAAATATTTTTCATTTTATTTTTAAATTTTTTAGGTTGTAAGTAGAGGAACATAAAATTACTTAATTGATATACATAGCCCTTTTGAGATAAAAATTATTTCTAAAAAATAATTTTACTCTAGTTAGAGCATTACTTAATTACTTTAAGAGTCATTTAATATATGCCAATTTTAACAATGTAAGCACTGTTTCTATAATACACATAGGATTATTTGTATATGGTCTTAGTCCACTCAGAGCCCCAAACTCACTTCTCTAGAAATGTAGATTCTACTATATTAATGCAAGGGTAGTTCTAGCATGTGCAATACCTTTGGATATGCGTTCTTGAAGTCTGAGAAATATGCACTGTCTGGAAAAATAATGGGTGACTTCTCTAAAAAAATATTGACTTAATGTTATGATATTTTAGTTCAATGAATTGTATAGATGGGGGAGAAAACATTTTTTTAGGATAAATCAAGTATCTACACAATGTAAAATAATATGTACATAAGAGATAGAAACCATTAAAGTCATTTAAATGAATCCTGTATTTAATTCTCAGTTTCAGAATATCACTGTTTATTTAGCTGGATACAATTCTTTGGTGAATGTTTATGAATTGTTGGAAAAACAATTAAATAACCAAGCAGAGTGTTAATAATGAGTTTTTAGTGCATTTTTACCAAAAAAGAAAACGTAATACCAATAAAATGAGCGGAAGAGTTGATGAGAAAAGTGAAGAAAGGTAATTTGACAAAAAATAAAAGAAGCAGTTTATATGACAAGGCTCTGGTTGGATGAAATGTAAAGTAGAATTAATATCAGTTTATTCATTTGCCTTTACTAGTATAATCACGCTTTCTCATGGTTCAGACCCTTTTCCATGAGCCTATGAATCTCCATCTGATTTTTTCCAAGACACATCATCATACATTCCAAATTTATTCTGTATTTTCAGATTACCAGTTTGGCCATACTTTACTTTAGGATTTGATACATCAGTTTATACCAGATGTTAATGACTGACATTCCATTTATACTCGCCCTCAGAACTATTTATATTCCAAGTGTGAACAAAATCTTGCATAAATCTTCATCTAGAATATCTACAATGTCAAATAAGTAAGAATAAGTATTAGTATAGTTGCTTCTTCACAGGAGACTGAAGATCTTTCGCTAACCTTTCACCCTAGTGACTACCTCCACCTCCAGGTTAGCATCAGTTTAAACAAATGTAATCCTTCCTGAGAGAGGTTCCTGCTCCTATTTCCTAAAGAAGTCCCCAGTCTCTATCACATATATATTTTTAATATATTTTATTGATTTTTTACAGAGAGGAAGGGAGAGAAATAGAAAGTCAGAATCGATGAGAGAGAGACATCGATCAGCCGCCTCCTGCATGCCCCACAGTGGAGATGTGCCCGTAAGCAAGGTACATGCCCCCAACCAGAATCGAACCGGGACCTCTCAGTCCGCAAGCCAACGCTCTATCCACTGAGCCAAACCGGTCTTGGCTCTATCATATTTTTTGATAAACTGTGTTCATGGCACTTTTGTTACTCTGACATAATTTTGCTAATCTACTTATTAATAATTATTTTTGTTGCAGTACAGTTAAAGTTCTTAACACCATATATTTATTGGATTGGTGTGTGTGTGTGTGTGTGTGTGTGGTGTGTGTGTGAGAGACTGGCACATAAAATGTTTGCCATAAATATTTTCGAATAAGTAAAGAATTCAACAGTTACCCAATCTGACAAAAAGTCTGAACCTGCTAATATTAATCTCAGTAATTTCATTTACATGTATTTTTCTTATGCAATAACCTGAACATTCAGGAAAAATACTTTGCACTTATATGTCCATTTTAATGATCTCTAGGACATTGAAAATATAAAATATAAAAACTTCAAAACAAGAAATTGGTAAGTTATGATGCATATATTCAACAGAATATTAAAAACTAATAAGTATTTTATTAACACGTAACTATGTAGGATATGTTTATATTTTTAAAACTTTTTTGTTAATTTTTAGAAAGAGGAAAAGAGAAGGAAAGAGACAGAAACATGGATGTATGAGCAAAACACTGATTAGGCTGCCTCCTGCATGCTCCCTACTGGGGATCAAGCCTGCAACCTTGACATGTACCCTGACCAAGAATCAAACTGGCAACATTTCTGTGCACAGAACTGATTGATATTCAAGCAAGCCATACCACCAGAGCAGGATATTTTTACTTTTGTTTTATTATATTTAATTATACTTTAATCAGCATATTTTAATTTTATACAAAACAACTGCTTTCTTAAAGTCCTAAAGATCTTTGTCAGATATTATCAAACAGAAATTATTTACCTCAGATAAATCTAAGAAACTATCTCATGGTCTTTGCCATGAACTTGTCTTGATTGACTTGATTGGATTTGCTAAGTCATCTGCTACGTAATGTTAATGAGCAAAGAGCATAACACTGATTGAACTTACCAGAAAATTTAGTCTTGTATATTCATGAGGAAGATATAAAGGTAACATGGCCTATTCCCATACATTGTGAGGTAGTCAGTGCAAATCACTAAAGGAGTGCACTTCATGACCCACTTTTTGTGTGGGTAGAGTCATGATTTTTGTTTTTGAATTACGAATAGATATTGTGTAGATCTGAGCAGAGCATTTACTTTCTAGCATGAGATTCTTTAGAAGTCTCTTCTATCTGACAGGGAAACTGTTAACATTTAATATAGTGGCTACTACATTAGCCCAGTCTAATGACCATGATATCTATGATACTTGAGCAACTTGCACTGGGAAAGTCATGTAAGAAAAAAAAAGAATATTTGCCATTTGAAAACACTGAGCTGTGGGGATTGCTTGTTACTACAGCATAACTTGGTTTGTTCTGGTGAATACATTCACATTTATCTATCTCTAAATTAGACCAAGCAGTATCCCTTCATAGTTCTGGGATGGCAACACAGTTCTATGGTCTATGTTATTTGTATAAATTTCCAAGGAAACTGGATTAATGCAGTGTGGCTAGTATAATTGGTACACACCATTTTGACAGTTTTGCCTCGTATGACCCATGTTTTATGTCTACTTCATGTATCTTCAGGCTCAAGTTATAAATTCTTTGACCTCCCATAGCAACTTCTTCCAGAGAAATAGCAGAGCTAGAATGATTAGATGATTAACTTGTACTTATACCTGTGCTTTCCTGAAATTTAAAATTAGCTCATCCATCAGGAGAACCTTTACTTCTATACCTATTCTGACCTAAAAATATATAGGGCAATACTTTAAAACTTTTTTAAAAAATTAAATCTTTATTATTCAGATTATTACATTTGTTTCTCTTTTTTCCCCTCCATAGCTCCCCTTCACCCAGCTCCCACCCTTCCTCTACCGTTACCTCCCTCCATTTGACCTCATCCATAGGTGTATGATTTTTGTCCATTCTCTCCCTGTACACCTCTTACCCCTTTCCCCCTGAGAATGATCAGTCCACTCCCTTTCTGTGCGCTCCTGATTCTATTATATTCACCAGTAATTCTATTAATCAACTTTTTAATTCACTTAATTTTTAGATTCACTTGTTGATAGATATATGTTTGTTGTTAATAATTTTTTTGTCTTTTACCTTTTTCTTCTTCCTCATATAATACTGGTTTAGAGTTGATGAACTCCTTTAGCTTTTTCTTATCTGTGAAGCTCTTTATCTGCCCTTCAATTCTAAATGATAGCTTTGCTGGAAAGAGTATTCTTGGTTGTAGGTTCTTGCTATTCATCACATTGAATATTTCTTGCCATTCCTGTCTGGCCTGCATCGTTTCTGTTGAGAAATCAGCTGACAGTCGTATGGTTGCTCCCTTGTAGGTAATGAACTGTTTTTCTCTTGCTGCTTTTAATATTCTCTCTTTGTCTTTTGCTCTTGGTATTTTAATTATGATGTATCTTGGTATGGTCCTCTTTGGATTCCTTTTATTTGGGGTTCTGTGTGCTTCCTGGACTTGTAAGTCTATTTCTTTTACCAGATGTGGGAAGCTTTCAGTCATTATTTCTTGAAATAGGTTTTCAGTATCTTGCTCTCTCTCTTCTTCTGGCACCTCCACAATTCGGATATACCAACACTTGAAGCTGTCCCAGAGGCTTCTTACATTATCTTCACATTTTTGGATTCCTTTTTCTTCTTGCTTTTCCAGTTTAGTGTTTTCTGATTCTTTATATTTCAAATTTTTGACTTGATTCTTGCCTTTCTCTAGTCTGCTGTTAGGACTCTGTATAATATTTTTTATTTCAGTCAGTGTATGTTTAATTTCTAGTTGGTCCTTTTTCATCTCTAGTTGATCCTTTTTCATCTCTAGTTGGTCCTTTTTTATCTTTAGTTGATCCTTTTTCATCTCTAGTTGTTCCTTTTTCATCTCCTCTTGGGTCTTGCTAACTTTATCCATCTTTTCTAGGATATTCTTGAAAAACCTTATAAGCGTGGTTTTGAACTCTATATCCAGTCATTTGTTTCCCTCCATTTCTTTTGTTTGTGATCCCTTCCCATGTCTCAGCATTTTCACTATGCTGGGAGAACTTCTATGTTGGATTCAGCCTTATGATATAAGAGTTGCAAAATTGCAAAAGCCTCTCTGTTGAGCTTGGGATGGGTAGCGTCTCAGGGCTTAAAGGACCGCCTTGCCTTCCAGTCAGCCCTGCCCTCCATGGCCCCTGAGTCTCACGTGACTGGGTAATCACTGGAGCGGTCTTTGTGCATGTGCCCGCTCTCTCGCAGTGCCTCTAGACTGCTACCCCTCTGCCTCCCCTGAGCTCCGGGACCATATGAGTCTGGGTCCCCAGGGTTTTGCCCAAAACTGAGCTTTAGTGGAGTTAGAAGTGGCACAGTTGGGAGGGTCTGTCTCCTGCCTACCCGTGAAAGCCAGCGGCACAATCAGCAGTCAGTCATCTGCGTGCAGTGCCGTGCTCGCCACCAGACTTCTGATCTTTTGCAACTCCCCTAAATTTCTGTGCACTTCTCCCTTTTCACAGTTCAAACTGCACCCATATGAGTTTCGGCTGGATCTGGGGTTTAGTGTCATAGGATAAAGGATTCAATGTCTTTGAGAGTCTCTGTCTCCCTCCCGCCAGAGAAAGCCAGCCAGGTATTCCAGCACCCACTTTCTCCATGTGCACGTCTCTGTACCTCAGCTTTTTGCAGCTCCTCTGGGTCTCTGTGTGCCCCTCTCTTTCCTTCTAATTGTAGAATTTCCACTCAGCCAGCTTTCCTGTGGTTCTGAATGATGGCCATTCTGTCTTTTAGTTGTAGATTTGAAATTATTGTGTGAGGCAGCAACGTAGGTGTTTACCTATTGTGCCATCTTGGATTCTCCTCTGTTTTTTCCTTTAAAACTTTTAAGTCTGAAAGCAGCTCTAAATGAGAACTTTTAAAATACATCAACATGTTATTTTATCAATATTCTCTGCTATGTCAACTTTACATTTAAGAGATTTGCATGTGTTTTAACCAGTGATGGGCTCTAACACAGTGTTTGATCTGTAAGAAATGATGGAGTTTGTTTCAGGATAAAGAATAGAGGTAGAACATCCTACCTAATAAAAGAGGGGATATGCAAGCTGACCCTCACGCCATTGCAAAGATGGTGGCACCCACAGGCAATAAGAAGGGACTATGCTAATTAACTGCCATGCCCTCCAAGATGGCAGCACCCACAGCCAGAAGATGATAGCGCCCAGTCCCTTCAGCCCTGTGAGGGCACCTGCCTCTGGAATCACCCAGTCCCTTAGCTCCCCAGCCACCCAGGGCTGCCTGAGGCAGAGACAAGTTTCAGATGGAGGCAGCCCAGCTGCCCAAGGCTGTCTGAGGCTCAGGTAACCAGGGCCAGCTGAGGTGTGATAGGGGCATTGCCTTTCCCTGATCACTGGGTTGCCTCCTGCCCCTAAGGGCTTCTGGATTGTGAAAGGGGACAGGCTGGACTGAGGCCTCTAGTTCAATTATCAGTGAAGATAATTTAAGAAGCTTACTTGTGTATAGCATTTGTGTTATCAGTCAACAAAACATCAACCTAAAATATGTTAAGGAAACATAGACACATAGGAGAGAAACACTTCAGGACAAATAAGATACAAAATTATAGCCAATTATGATTTCACTCCTGTATATTTTTTTTCATGCTTATACTGACTTATTCTCTATCTCCTTATTCAAATTCATACACAGAGAGAAACTGTTGCAAATCCTTACATGAACTGTACTATTTCAATCTGTGTGCCTGTACATACTTGTATGGCTACTTGTCCTTATAAGGTCTACTCACTCTTACAGATTAATGATATCCCCTAGTCCAGTGGTCAGCAAACTCATTAGTTAACAGAGCCAAATATCAACAGTACAATGATTGAATTTTCTTTTGCAAGCCAAATTTTTTAAACTTAAATTTCTCCTAATGCCACTTCTTCAAAATAGACTCATCTAGGCTGTGGTATTATGTGGAAAAGCCACAGTCAAGGGGCCAGAGAGCTGCATGTGACTCGCAAACTTCAGTTTGCCAACCACAGCCCTAGTTCAATGTTCCCTTTTCACAAGTAGAATTTGAAATTTTTATTATTTTTCCAGAACTATAAGGTTTACATTTTTTAATGCCTTAACAACATGCTGTGAAAATGTTTTACACTTGAGTCTAACACTCAGTTCTTTGAGAGCAGGATCCATTATGTCTATTAGTGCCTAGTACTGGGACTGGGACCAGTGGAAATATGATAAATGAATAAAATGATAGCAGAAAGCCAATGTAGCTATGTAATTAATTACTAATATAGAATGGATTCAAGTAATGCATATACCTTTAATAGGCCACAAGCAAAAGTTATTCAAATGGGTAATATAGTGGGTCTTCACCACATTAATTTAGCAAAACAAGATATAGGGTTCCAATACAGTGTCAAGAAAGTATTAATGTGTATATAAAATCAGATGATGTACAAAAGTAGTTTTTTAGCATATGTGTCTAATACAAACTATGGACTGAGTTGTTAGGAAAACAAAACAGGTGCAGTTTGGGACATTGTAATATGCTACCGGGAAACTTTCATTATAAAGCTCTATAGATACAGCAATACACCACATATAAGTAAGAATTTTTAAATTAAAATAATTTGAAAATAAAATAATTTCCAGATTGTCCTAAATGTTACTATACAATAGAATAAACTTTCTAAAAAAGCTAAAATAGTAAAAGGAAACCTCATAAAAAACTTTTTTTCAGATCATGTACTGCTCATACACATAGATTTGATTTTTATTCTGTGAATGAACTGGGACACCCTTTCCCTAAAATCAATGTGAACTATAAGATGCCTCTGTGGTGCTTTAAAAAAATAGGTAGAGAGAAAAATAAACCCCTTGGGAATCTCTGTAATGAAAAATAACCTAAGTGAAAAGAAGAGGGCAAACAAGAAGGATTCAAGCTACCACTCATGATATTCACACTTGTGGCATGGACTTGATGTAGGGCAACTTCTTTTTCCTTTTTATTTTTGCTCCCATTTTTAAACCTGATTTTTATTTTTATTTTTTTTTCAAATTTTATTAAACTCACTGTGGTTACACTGTTTAGTAAGATAGTTTGTTTCAATTGTACATTTCTATGATACATGCTCCGTATATTGCTTTTTTCTAAATAATGCATTAATTCTCTCCTCTTTGTGGTTTGTATTGACCCTCCTTGATTGATTTGTCGCTTGCTTAAATAAAACATAGCAGACAATCATGTCAGTACCCAGTTTCCCTGCTGTACTAAGGAAAGAACGTGCATTTAGGAGCACTGCTTTATATATACATCAAAACTGCAGAAAAATTAGATTATATAATGAGTTTTCTAATAATAAATAACCAGACCTGTGAAAATTGACCTCCTGTTCAAGGTCACAGTGGCTATTACTGCCATGCTTTCTGATTTATTTCTTTCACAAATGCAACTACATTAAATCAAATAATTTGCTCTTAGTAACTTTCAGATATAGAAAAAGAGAAGTGAGTCATCAAATCTGTAGTTTTGGGTAAATAGCTATCAATAAAGATATGTAGAAAAAGATGTTTGATATGTAACAATAACCATACTTTCAATGTTTTGAAGGTGTGAAACCACAGCCAACATAAAAATTCTTAGTTCATATTCTAAATAGTTTTTATAGACTTTTATGTACTAACATTTGCTTCCTTTGACTTATATGGGACCTAAATTCTAGGATATTTAAAGAAGCTTCTTTAAGTATTACATCAGAAAATAAATATTCTACATATAATGAGTGAGATACATATTAGAATAAAAGCTGAATTTGCAGATACAAAACTAACGACTTAAATATTATACTGTTTAATATTAATATCATAATTTTAATATTGTATAAAATTTTACTAACTTTATAAGTACAAATGTAGATCATATGCATAACAACATGTTCTTACTTAAAATGACAAAAGCTGAACTCTTAAGAAAAATACTGTTCACTTTGAGGTTTGAGGTTTATGAGAAGATGCAAGCAAAAAATATTATCAGTGCTTTACAATTAATTCATCCTTCTACTTCATTAGATACAATTTTGTCACTCATCATTCCCAGTGGCTAAATCCTTTGACCTCTAAAATTTTATTTTTGTTTTTAATATATTTTTATTGATTTCAGAGAGGAAGAAAGAGGGGGAGAGAGAGAGAAATATCAATGATGAGAGAGAATCATGGGTTGGCTGCCTCCTATAGGTCCCCTACTGGGGATCAAGCCCACAACCTGGGCATGTGCTCTGACTTGGAGTCGAACCATGACCTCCTAGTTCATAGGTCAATGCTCAAACACTGAGCCACTCTGGTCAGGCTAAAGTTGAATGTACTTTCATATTACTTCAGTTATTCCAATTTAATTAAAGTACATTGAAATTGATATTTTGGAATTAAAAAATAAGTCTCTTACCATTTTAATACTGGTCAAGTCTGTCTTTGAAATATCAACACATTTGGCGCCTCAACTCCAGAGGTCCTGCTATTTGCCTCTCCTTTGTTGAAAGGCAGGGCATTAGAAGTGTGGTCTGAACTCTGCTTCTCAGTGATAGGCTGGGAGTGGAGGGCTTCCTCCAGATTATAGGGCACTATACACTTAGAGTGAAGTTGATGGTGAGAACACCCATTTTGATAGGTGGGAGTTATCACTCAATGAATTTCTGAATTTTTCTGAGATACTTGCTCTGGGTATAGCTATATTTTCAGTGGGTCATGGGAGGAGGAAAATCAGGAGCCATCTTGGTCTCCATTCCCTCTCAGTTTTTTATTGGTTTGTTGTATAATTTCTAATCCTCCTTTTCCTGCCTTTCCCTGCTATCTGGGGTCTTTGTGTGGGTAGCAGATTATGCCCTTACTTCTGTAAAACACACAAAAGCTTTTAAGATTTGAAGATATAATCCTCAGTCAACTTGAAGGGATGGAAAGGCTTGAGGTACCAGCGTCAAGTTCTTCCCAGCCATGATTAGCCTGACATGAATGCAAGCATGAAAGGGGATACACCCAGAAGGTCTGCATCAGATGGCCGAATATACTGGGATGAGGCAGAGTAGGGTAGCAATCACCTACTCCTCATTCAGTGGGGCACTCATTCCTGAGACCTGTTCCAGAGCCATGTCAGAGGCCAGGTTGTTCATGCTGCTCTCCACTATGCATCTCCGAAGTTTAGGAGCCATGTTAGCTGTCCTGGATATAATCCAGTGACATCCTCTCTTTAAGAGTAATTAGCATATTATTTTTAAAAATTATTGTATTTTAATTTTTATTTCATATATTTTCATCTTGACATATTATATTTCCAGACCAAATGGTTTGTACATCTCTGCTGCTTGAGCAGGAGAAAATCATCACAGTGAAAAGAGTTACTAAAAGTGGTCTATGTTGTGTAATTCCTAGGATAAATGGGTTGAGTAGAAAATATTTCTGTTGTGAAATTATTACAGATATCCCCTTTCCCTCCCCTCATTGACCCCCTCTACCCGACCCCACCCCATTTCTAGGCCTTCACCACATATTATTTTTAATCATCCAACAGAAACCACACTCATTTAAGTCCCCAAAATACTTTGCTTGCTTTCAAAGTATCTTATACTGTATAAGTATTTTGGTTTTAAACATTTCAAGATACTTAAAAACATCATAGACAGGGTCACAATTCCTGGAAGTGCCATGAAAAGAGACAGGACTCCGGGTCCTAAATGCATTTGCAGTTCAAGACTGAAGTAACCCAACATTCACCCCCAAATCAGAACTGTTAAAACATAGCCTTCCTTTTTTACTGATGTTTTAAATCTCCAGTTTATAATGGAATAGGTACCATAAATTATGCTTCACCCTATATTACATGCCTCTCCATGGGAAGAAATCAGGATAACATTTCTTTAACATAGTTTACTCTTCTTCTTGAGTTCTATGTATCAGAATCGCTTTTATCTGATGATTCATACATTAAAGGTATTTCTCTCCTGTCAATCGTCAGCCATCCTTTAAGAGAGAGCTTAAATACCTCCTTCCTCTGAAATGTTTTCTTCTGTACTCAAAAACCTGTTATCTCCATCCCTTTTCTGAAAATCTATGACATCTGTATACCTTTGAGAGTGCACACTACTTCTTTATTTAGAGTGCTTTTTTGGTGGATACATATTTGTCTCCCTGATTCCACTCTTAAGTTCTTAATAGCAGAGATCATATTTCATCATTCATCCTGTGTTTCCTAAAGTTTCCACAATGGAGTTTTTAATTAAATAAAGGAATCAATGAGAGGGAAGAATCAGAGACAAGGAATGGTAATCAGTCAAAACTGATGATGCATTATGTCATTCAACAAGCTTTCAGATTGGAAGTAATTTCATGTTTTATATATCATCATACTCCCTACCTATAGTTTACATTATTGAAAGTATCTGCATCTTTTGTATAACACCTGTCTGGGGGGATAGAATAAATAATAGACATTTCCTATTCAAAAATAAAACTTTGTTTAGATATTCTAAATATATAATTGCTAGGATCTTAAATAATGAAATTCATAATCCAGAGATCTTCAATGTGAGTAGAAACAAAGGTATTTACATTATAACTCTAATGCACAGCAAATGCTCATTGTTATGATTAATTAAATCTAAAAACTTCACAGGAGAATAGGAACCCCATTCAGTGCTTGCACATGCGAACACATATATTTTTATATTCCAATAGATTCTGCTGTATTATCACGCCTCGTGCTCTTTCTTCACATTCAAGGGAGGAGGAAGTGGATGGCTGCACTCATACCAGCAATGTGAAGTACAAGTACAGAACATTTCATTCCTGGTAAGTGCAATCAACATGGGCAGTGAGTCTGGATCATTTAGACTAAAATACAGGTTGCTTTCATTTCTTTTGGCATTGAAATACCTTGTTTTCCCTCTTCAACTTTCCATTTAGTGATAATAGTATATCTGGATGGTATTTTAAGCTTTTTAAGATCAAACATAAGTGGTGGTTAGAGCAATTGTCATGAAGTCTATTCAACAGAAACTGAAGAATAAAGAGTGTCTATTGATTGCCCAAGAACATAGACAGCAAATATAGCCAAACAGAGTCTGCAGGGCAGACATTCTGATTTCAAATTTATTGTCTTTTCCCCCCTTCAAATGATGCCTCTCATAGGAGGTAAAAGAAGAGAAACGGCATTTGTATATGTCTACTAAGGATTATGCTCTGGCTAGGAGATTTTTTTACATCTTCAAAGAACTAATATGAAGTATGATTATCATTCTTATTTAAAGCAGAAACTTTCTGCTGAAAGGGGTTAAATAAACTGTCTGACATGTTACTTGGATGGCAGTCCAGACCTCCAGGCCACACTGTTACTTCCTTTGATAGAGAATAATTAAGATCTTTTCCTGTTCTCTGTTTTATTAAGTAATAATTGCTTAAATCATGTTTTCTAGTTGATCCTGATGAGACTACCAGTATGTCAGTAAAGTCATGAACCCTATCTTAATTTTTTCTTTGTTGCCTAAGATTACCAATGCCATATTCTGCACATGCTATATATGTATACTGACCCTTAACATTTTTACTATAAAACTGTTTCTCAATAAACAAAATTTTCCAATCATTTTAATCTCTATTTTACTTAAATTAAATCATAACACAATATGTAGCCTTAACCATAAAATGGATTGCTTGTTATCAGGAAGGCAGATTAATGATGGCCAAATATCAGTGCTCTACATTTGACTTATTCTCTTTGTGAGTCATTTCTAACAATGCAATTTTATTCCTTTGCTTTATATGACAACACACTTCAAGACCCTAACCTAAACTATCTGATATAATGGGAATCCTAAGAAGTCTTATTCAGGCTCATTTATTTGGGCAGGGGAGGGTAGTTGGGGGCAATCAGGCCTGTAGGCGAAGGCAATTGAGAGGCACCATACCTGCAAGGGAAGGCAGTTGGGGGAGATAGGGCCTGCAGGGGAGGGCAGTTGGGTGTGACCAGGCTAGCAAGGGAGGGAAATTGGGGTGACCAGGCCAGCAGGGTAGGACAGTTAGAAGCTGTTAGGTATTGATCAGACTGGCAGGGGAGTGGTTAGGGGATGATCAGCCTGCCAGGCAGAAGTGGTTAGGGGCAATCTGGCAGGCAGGCAGGTGAACAGTTTGGAGCCAGCAGTCTTGGATTGTGAGAGGGATGTCCAACTGCCCAAAATCAACAGGCAGTTAGACATCCCTCGAGGGGTCCCAGATTCAAGAGGGTGCAGGCTGGGCTGAAGGGCACCCCATCTCCGTGCACAAATTTTGTGCACCAGGCCTCTAGTCTACTATAAAAATGTAAACAACTCTTCGGGCAGAAATATGCAGTAGTCCCGCTTATCTGTGTTTCATTTTCCGTTTATCTATGGTCAATCACAGTCCAAAAAATTAAATTAAAAAATCTGAAAATAAAAAATTCATAAGCTTTAAATTGTGGGCTATTTGAGTATTGTGATGAAATCTTACATAGTCCCAATTCATTCTGCCCAGGATGTGACTCATCCTTAGTCTAGCTTATCCATGTTGTTTGTGTATGCTACGTGCCCATTGATCACTTAGTAGCAGTCTTGGTTATGAGAGAGAAAGAAAAACCATACTCAATAACTTTTATTACAATATATTGTTAAAATTGTTCTAATTTATTATTATTAGTTATTGTTGTCAGACTCTTATTGTGCATAATGTATGTATACATTGAACTTTATCATATATATATATATATATATATATATATATATATATATATGGATCACAGGTATGATCCAATGTTCAGGCATTCACTGGAGGTCTTGGAATTTATACCTGTAGATATGTGGATAAGGGGGGCATTACTATATGCTTTATTTATTATAAGAATGAAACAAAATCCCCTCCTCCTTCAATATAGCCTCCATTTCAAGATATTATATTCTAATAATTTATAAAATTCAACATTCACCAGAATCACTTGGGAAGGTTTTTAAAAATACACACTGGCCAAACCTATTCTAGGCCAACTAAGTCAGACCATCTGGGCTTAGTAGCTAGAACTCAATATGCCTTAGATTACTTTAAATTATTTTTGTTATAGACAATTCACAGATGCATTTTGGAAATACTGATTTATTTCATAAAGAGTTGGCCATAACATTAGAACTCCAGAGATGAATCATTCAGAACTCCAGAGATGGATCATTCAAATGGGGATAAGTTAGTGAGGTGAGGATGGAATAGTTTCAGAACATGTTGAACAAGAACATTCAAATGAAAATTATGAGAGAAGATGTAGGAGAAATAAACTAAATGGTGTAGGCTTTTTGATTGCAAGACCACCTTGTGTATGAACATGATTTCAGGTACTTGAAATACACATAAAGTGATTTACAAAAAACAATGAATGCATCATTCCACGTATATGAGGTATATACATTAGTCATACACATAGAGAGTTGAATGGTAGTTGCCATGAGCTTGAGGAAGAGCAAAATGAGAATTTGCTGCACAAAAATATAAATTTCCATTATATTGATAAATAATTTCTAGAGACCTGCTGTATACATTGTACCAATAGTTGACAATACTGTATTAAGCACAAAAATTCTTAAAATAGTTTTTGTGGGACTGCTCTTACCACAAAGGAAAGCTACTGCCAAAATGCTATTTATATATGGCAAAATAGATCAATAAGAATATTAAATAAACATTTAAGTATGTAAATGTATTTCTTTAAATTAAACATATAATGAGTCATACATGTGAAGTCAACATGTAAAAAAATTAATTCTCTTCCTAAAAAATATTCTGCACTATAAACATGATGAATCTTGGGCATATAAATAAGCTTGGCTCTTTTGTAAATTTTGCTTAATTATAGGAATAAATATAATGGCTATATGCCTAATCTTTGCAATTACAGATTTTATTTTACTCCTATTTAAGGATTAAGTGAATATCTTCTAAATCACTGGATTATTTCTACATAATTTTATAATGTTTTTAGCAATAAATATTTGAAACCTATGTAATCACAGCATTGCTATTTAATTTGTTGAGACACAATTTTTTAAAATAAAAATACATAACCCTAGCTAGTTTTTCTCTGTGGATAGAGCATTGGCCTGTGAACTGAAAGTTCCTGGATTTGATTCCTGTCTAGGACACATGCCCAGGTTGTGGGCTTGATCCCCAACAGGGGCCAGGCAGGAAGTCAGCTGATTAGTGATTCTCTCTCACCATTGATATTTCTCTCTCTCTCTCTCCCTCTCCCTTCCTATCTGAAAATATTAGAGATATATGGTAAGAAAAGCAGTTAAGATTATACAGATCAATGTTTTGAAGGAAGTCATTGCTTATTCAGTTGTCTTACTCATAATGCCATCTTTTCCTTAATCTTATTCTTAAATTTTTAGCTGTTTTTCTTTTTTTTAATTAAAGGAAAGGAGCTTTGGTTTATATACACATGGAAACTTGCTGACTATAAAGAGAAATATATCATTAGGTTTTATGCATAAGATAAACAAAAAACAATAATTTAAAACAACAATTTCCTAAAAGGACTGGTCATGTGAGAAAAAACAGCAAAATGAAAATAAAAATAATATAATTTTCATTATAATTTTATTTTAAAAGTCCATTTTAACAGATATTTGAATTCTATAGTAAGAGAAAGCAAATATTGAGAGTTTTAATTTCAGTATTAGTGATTTACATTTGATAAACATTATATTTTTATACTTCAAAACAATTTTATCAGGTAGTTACAATTAATAAGCCCATTTTGTAGATGGGGTATTTGAGGCTCACAAGGGTTATGTATTTTACCTCAAGACAAATAACTAGCAAATAGTGAAGACAACCAAGGGCTAACCTATTTAACTTTAAAGCCCAAGTTCTTAATGACTATTTCAGCAGTCTCAAACCATAGTATAAAGAGAGTACTTTAGGAGTTCCTTGAGGCCCCACTCCTATAAGGAATTTATAATGATAAAACTATTGTCCTAATAATACTAAAATGATATGTCTTTTCCAAGTGTATGCAGTAGTGTTTTCCAGAATCTACATGACAGGTGATATCAGAATAAATTGAATATAGAAACAAATATAAGAATCCAACTCTCTTCTATTAGGTCAAATATTAAATAAATTTAATAAATAAAACAAAATTTTGCTCTTCTTTTTTGAAAAATATAATTATGATTAAAATATGTTATGTTACCATGTAATATATTTCCTGTTTTATTATTAAATAAGTTAATATATAAATATTTTAAACATTTCTGTTTTAATTTCTAATGCTGTTAATAATAGTGGTGTGCATATGTCCTTTAGTTTCTCTAAATCTTGTAAGAGTTCAAATACATTGAGACCCTATATTCTGAAAACTGCTGTACAAATCTACACCACTTTTTGTTTCTCATGATTATACTAAAACTTAAAATAGAAATATATTTTCTATGAGTTTAATAATAGTATTAAAGTTCATTGTTTTATTATTTTTAATTTATTATATTTTATCTTTAAAGACTACACTCTCCATTTCCACAATGTAGTCATTTTGATCTAGGAGAGTTTAGTGCATTTAAAAAGTTTTAAGTTGCAGAATCTGTAATAAAACCAATTGTTATCCTAAATGTATTCTGCCTTCCCCCTCTTCTCATCTACATACTCATATGAAGTAATAATGCCCCTTAATATTTGAGATTTGCTCCACAACTTAGGGGCAGTTTTATTATATAAAAGTAGAATAAAAGACACATCAATCAAATGGATGGGACACAAATGCAATAAATACTGAATTCTTGGTAATTGTGGAGAAAGGGAAATAAAACAAAAATTCAGTTATCCTTTCTAATTTGGCACACTTTCCCATTCACACCATTAACATAACTCTATTAATGGACCTTGTCATAAGAGAACAAAGTCAAATGGAAAATAGTGTGCAAAAAGTGAACAAGGAGTTCTTATGTTAGTCTATGAGGTGCCTGAAAAGCACAAAGAAAGAGCTATGAGACAAGATAAACCTTTTAAGACTATTGATATAAAGTTATGGTAGGTCCTCAGGAAAACCAATCAGATCAAGTTCACTGACCATAAAAATGACTTTAATGGACATCGTTTAGACTGATTTAAGTCATGCCAGATGACAGTTCAATCTAGAAGTGAAGGATTTATGAACTTCATTTGTATGTGAGAGTAAATGTCAATGTTTTTCTCAAAGGAAAAGTTCCAAGTGTTAAAGTGATTCTCCATAAAATTTATAAGGAGATCTACTTACATTTGACCTCATCTGGATCCCACCATATGTTTGCTGAACAATTAATGAGGAAAAGATTATGTATTAAGCACAGCATTAGGTGAATACATAGCAGTTTTGACATTAGCAAACTCATTTTCTTGTTTTAAGAAGATTAAGGAAAGATGCAAACAAACTATTCTTCACTAAGACAGATCACAGTTCATTGAGCTGCAATGTTTTATGAAAAAGATAGGGGGAAAATACACTTATTTGCAATTATTTCACTGTGATAAACTGTTTCTAAAGGAACTAATATTGATGAACAGAAGGAAAGTACATTATGTTGTATACCAGATATGAAGAAAGAAATACATAAAAGGGAAAGAACTACCTGCAAAATATTTTGTTATAAGAAGTGAGTTTTTCCAAACTTTGTTTTAATTATTTACTGAAGAAAAAAAAGGACAGATTTTAAACTAATATCTAAAGTTTGCCATTCATTCTCTTCTCACTTGAATTTTATTTGAATTTTACATACATCAAAAATAAAGTCTACACACACAGAGTTGTTTATCTGTTGTTGAAGGCCTTTAACTCAGCACTGCAGTCCACTTCAATCCAATGAGAGCTAAACCATTGAAAGCTTTCAATCATGTTGAAAATAGTTACCCTTAGTGGGAACCTACTCTTTATGCTTTATGCTTTCTCCTCCTCCTCCTCCTCCTCCTCCTCCT
>PVJN01035960.1:0-21779 GCA_004026805.1 Lasiurus borealis | reverse complement strand
TGGGCGCTCTCCTGCCGGCGGCGATGGGGGGACAGGCCAGGGCCGGGGTGAGGCAGGCGGGCGGGCAGGCGGGCCCACAGAGCCGGCAGGTCCCGGTGTGGAGCCGGCGCCCTGTGAGGAACGGACCCTCGGGGACCCCCCGGCCCCGGGCTCACCTGGCTGTGCTCGCAGCCCGGGCAGGCGGCCGCCGGCTTGGCCCGCAGCTCCTGCAGCTCAGCCTCGCAGCGCCGCATCTCCTGCCTCAGTCGCTCATTCTCCACCATCAGCAGGTCCCGGTGCTTCTCCAGGTCCGTGCCGCCCTGCGGGGTCAGCCCCGGGGGCATGAGGTCAAGGCCCCACAGGAGGGGGAGGGACAGTGTGTGCCAGGGCAGGGGAGAGGCGGGGAGACAGACAGAAGTAGCAAAAAGGAAGGAGAGCAGGGGCTCAGGGGATGAAGATGAAGACAGTAGAGAGAGAGAGAGGGAGAGGGAGAGGGCGGTGAGACAGGATCGGCTCTGGCAGCACCCCGCCCCATCACCCTGTTTTCCTGGGTGCGAAAGTCACAAGTCCTATTTATACAGAGCTCACACTCCCGGCTTCCACCGCAGGGGAGACCTCCCCTCCCGCCCCGGGCGCCACGGGACCTCGGAGGGCCTGGCGAAGGGGGGAAGCATCCGGGAGCATTTCCCTCCCGGACAGGACGCTGCCCCCTCCTTGCGCTGCTGCTCGGGGGTTCAGACCCCTCACCCCTCGTCTGGAGGCTCAGCCCCCGCCCGCCGCTGCCCCCTGCGGGATGCCGTGGCGGCCTCACCAGCTCCGATCGGAGGCGGCTCACTTCCTGGGCCTGGCTGATGAGCTTCTCCTTCAGGCTCTCCACCTGCCGGCACAAAGCCAGGGTCACCGCGGGCCCGGGGCCCCTCCGGCCCACACCCCGGCCTCGGCCCAGCCCGCCCTGTGTCTGAGCACCAGGCTGCCCCGGGGACTCCCGGTGAGAGGCACCTGCCTGGGCCTGCCAGCCCTCAGCACCCTCTCCCGCCAGGACCCAGCGGCCCGAGCTTGCGGGCCAGTCCAGGGCAGGTGCAGCGGATGCTGTGAGCCCTGCACCCCTGGGCTGAGGCCGGGGCAGCTCACCAGGGGGTGCAGGAGGCCGCCCCTCAGGATGCATGCCTTGCACAGGCCCCCGCCGCCGAGGCCTGACCCGCTTCTGAATTTGTAACTTTATGTTCTTTTCTCTTAAAAGGCTCTAGAGAGCCAGGATCCGTCCTGGCCCAGCCCCTAGACCAGCAGTTCTCAACCTCTGGGTCGCGACCCCTTTGGGGGGTCGAACGACACTTTCACAGGGGTCGCCTCAGACCATCGGAAAACACAGATATGATTCATCACAGTTGCAAAATTACAGTGATGAAGTAGCAACGAAAATAATTTTATGGGTGGGGGTCACCATAACACGAGGAGCTGTGTTAAAGGGTCGAGGCATTAGAAAGGTTGAGAACCACTGGCCTAGAATGTTCCACCTGGAGTGGTTCCTGGTGAGACTGCCTGCGGAGACAGAGACGGGTCTGCCAGTGAGCAGGCGCATCTGGGGCCTGTGTCCACCCCAGCTCCCAGCCTGCCTTGCAGGAGCTGCGGCTGGGTGAGACGGGGTTGTGCACCCCACCCCGAGGTGAGGGTGACCAGCCCCCCGTGGGCAGATGCCAGGACGGCAACTCTTCAGGGAGCCGACCTCCCGCTGGCCGCAGAACCCCCCACACACCCAGGAAAAGAACCCAATGTGCGTACAAGGACTTGGACTCTGACGTGAGCATGTTTGCAGCTTCTCCTGCAGAGCATTCTGGGATGCGCACCCCACGGCCTGGACTCACTCTGAGGGGGTTCGGGGTGTGGCTTTCACAGCGGGCCACAAAACAAAGCCCCCTGCCTCCGGGGGCACCAGGTGAGGCAGGTGAGGGGCAGTGTGGACTGGACACCCCAGATCCCGGAGGATACAGGCTGGGTGTCGCCACCCTTCCGAGCTTCCCAAAGAGGCCAGAAGTGCGGGTTTCGGGGGGCGTGTGTGAAATCTCCGACTGGAACGGCGGGCGGAGGGGCCTCCGCCGTCTGCGGGCACCAGGGTCCGGGCTCAGTCTCCCGGGCGGAGAAGGGGCTGGACCATGGGTCTGCCGGGCCCCTGCCTCTCGGAGTCGGTCGGGGAGGAAGCGGCCATGGGCTGCACCCGCCTCCGAGGCAAAAGCACCGCGCTGTCACTCACGATCGGGGACGGGATTCCAAACACAGGCCCAGAGAGGCAGAGGCCCGACTTCCCAAGTCCTCTGGGTGGACGGGCGGCGGGGGGTGAGGGAGAGGGGGATCCCCTAAGGGCACAGCCAGAGAACTGGAGGATCCCTTCCCACAGCCTCTCCCCCCCCCCCCCAGCAATGTGCTGGCCCATGGGCCACGCAGGTGCAGGTGGCAAAGCCCTTGCCACTCTCTGCTCGCTCCCGATACCCCTTCTGCTGAGAGCCTGCGGGGAGGGGTGCTCAGTCCTCGGCTCCAAAGAGAATGAGGAACTAACTACTTTGCACAAGGCAGCGCTTCATTCCCGAGTCACGAAATCGGGGATCCCCTGAACACCAGCCCTGGGGAGGGGGTGGCCTGTGGGGGCACACAGACTGGCGCGCAGTCACTACTGCTGACCGGGAGCTTAAATGACTCAGGGAAACGTGTCTCAACACGAAGAAAAACCCCAAAACGAAACCGTGCAAGCAGGATCACCCCAGAATCCTACGACCAATCCTTCACGCTTTCCCGTTACTCGGAAGCCTCAGAGAATGTGCGTTCCTCTTGCACCCCCTTCGCCCCAACACAGGCGGGTCCGTTTCCTTTTGAAAGGTTGGGGGCCCCCCCCTCCCCAGTGGCCTCTCCCCCAGCAATCACCCCAGCGTGGTCCATTTGTGAACGGGCAGTGTCCTCGGCGGGGCTGAGTGTGCTCTGACCTCGCTTGTCCCCCGCGCGCACGCTGCCTGGCACTCAGACTCGATGCAACGGAAGTGGGGGTTCCCAGCATTTCCCGGGGGGGGGTCGGGACGCCCACCTGCCACCTGCCGGCGGCCAGGGCTCCAGGCTCCTTGTTGCATCACAATCGGAAGCCTGGGTGCTCTGGGCTCCGCCTGGAACTCTGAGGGGCGCCCCAAACGGAGGTGCCTACAAAGGGGGGGTGAGGGAGGGGCTGTGAATGACGCCTGTGGTCAGAGTGTCAGACACTCAGCCGCCTCCTGGGTTATCTAGGGCAGCGGGGGACACAGCTCCACACGGGGAGTGGGTGGGGAGTGGCTGGTCAGGCGCAAACCATCCATGGGGTGGGTGACAGCCCCCCGGCAGGCAAGCTGCTGTGGGGGCTGGGAAATGCGAAGCTGCCCAAAGGGGTCGGTTTCGGGAAGGCTGGGGGGAGGAGGGGCAGAGTGGGGGGGTCAGGAGGAGGTGCCAGGAGTCCGTGAGGCAGGAAAGCCGTGAGCAAACACAGAGCACCCAGAGGGCCTCGGACGGGAGCCGCTGCAGGCTCAGAGCAGCGAGGGCAGAGAGGGGGGCTGAGGGCGCACCATCACGGCAGCCCCGTTTACCGAGTCCCCGCACCGGCGGGGAAGGCTCTCCCCATCACAGCAGCACTCTGACCCCCAACCCCGAGGCAGGCACTGGTATTCTGCCCATTCCACAGGAAGAAACACTGAGGCTCCAAGAGACGAAGCCTTGGCGGAGCCGCGTGTTCCAGGTCACACCTGCCCACGAAGCGGCAAACCTGGGACGGTAACGCAGCCCCTGACCAGTCTGACCCCACAGCCCTCACTCCATTTTCCTGTTTTGTTCATCCTCACCTGAGGATATTTTTTTCATTGATTTATTTTGAGAGAGAGAGAGAATGGTAAGGAGATCGAGAGGGAGAGAAGAGAGAGAAACATCAATGTGAGAGCAATACATTGCCTCCCGCACGTGCTCCAACGGGGGCTGGGGAACAGGCCTGCAACCCGGGTTGCGCATGCCCTGGACCGGGAATCGAACCCGAGACCCTGCGGTGTGCGGGCCGGTGCTCTAACCACTGAACCACGCCGGCCAGGGCCGCACCCTCCCTCACCCACCTTTAAGCCGGCCTGCCTTTCAGGAAGAGCCACGCTCAGGCGGCGAGGCTGGGAGCCAGGCACCGAGGCGACGCGGCGGAGGGACCCCACAGAGGGGGGGTTTCCTTCCAGGGTCAACGTGGAGCCGACCAGGAGAGTCAGCGGGTGTCAGACCCAGCGAGGCTGACAGGCTGTTGGAGGAGAGCCCGGCTGGTGTGGCTCAGTGGTTGAATGTCAACTTATGAACCAGGAGGTCTCACTGTTTGATTCCCTGTTGGGGCATAAGCCTGAGTTGCAGGCTCCATCCCCAGGGCAGGGCGTGCAGAGGGCAGCCGATCATTGATTCTCATCATGGATGTTTCTCTCTCTCTCCCTTTCCCTTCCTCTCTGAAATCAATAAAAATATATATATATATTTTTTAGACAGAAAGAAAGCCTGAGGGTAAACCAGAGTGAGCCGAGACCAGGCACCCATCAGAATTCCCATCCTCCAAAGAGCAGAGAGGAGTGGGGGCTGGGAGGGTGGTGGGGAGCCAGGGGCGGGGCCCCCAGTGTCTGCAGGGCTGGGAGACACCGAAAAGGCTGTGATGCTTCCCCTTCAACTCCCCCTCTAAGAACTAAGTAGATTTTGCTAATTAAGGGGAGGAAAAAAGCTTTAAAAAAAAAAAAAACTTGTTGAAAGTTACAAAAAGGCCACTCATAGTATGATTTCATTTACATGAAATGTTCCCCAAACAGGCAAATCCGTGCAACAGAACGCAGATCGGCTGGCTGCCAGGAGTTGGGGGGAGGTGGGGTGACTTAATGCTCTGCAATTAGAGCGAGGTGGCGGTCGCCTCACCACCGGCACCTACTTGGGACCATTCGCTGTACACCTCAAAACGGGTGGGTGTGGTGGTCAGGGATTCTATCTCGGGAAAGCGCTTTAAGAACACAACCCGGGTTTGGGAAGGAAAGCGCCTGGGTTGTACACCGGGAACGGGGGGAGGGCAGAGCTGCCGCGAGCTCTCGGGGGCTGTCTGCGGGCCAGATGTGTGTGCCGTGGGGTCCTGCACCAGCCCCACAACCCGTGCCACGTGTCAGCTACTCGGGCCTCGGTTCCGCCTTCACACTGCCAGCCCTCCGATCCTCCTGTTTCCCATCCTCACCTCAAAAATCTTGGGGAGCCGAGACCGGTTTGGCTCAGTGGATAGAGCATCAGCCTGCGGACTGAAAGGTCCCAGGTTCGATTCCGGTCGGGGGCATGTACCCTGGTTGCGGGCACATCTCCAGTGTGGGGCGTGCAGGAGGCAGCTGACCGATATCTCTCATCGATGTTTCTGACTTTCTATCTCTCTCCCTTCTTCTCTGTAAAAAATCAATAAAATATATTAAAAAAAAAAAAAAAAAACAATCTTGGGGAAGAGCCCAGCCCGTGTGCGCACAGTGGTGAAGTGTCGACCTCTGAACCAGGAGGTCGACCGGTGGATTTGGGTCAGGGCGAATGCCTGGGTTGCGGGCTCAATTCCCCAGTAGCGGGTGTGTAGGAGACAGCCGATCCATGATTCTCTCGCATCATTGATGTTTCTATCCCTCTCTCCCTCTCCCTTCCTCTGATATAAAAATATATATACATTTTATATATATATATGTATATATATATACATATATATATAATTGATTTTTCACATAGAGGAAGGGAAAGGGATAGAGAGCCAGAAACAGGCCAACGCTCTATCCACTGAGCCAAACCAGTCAGAGCAAAATATATAAACATTTTTAAAAAAATTTTAATCGGGGAAAAAAACTCCAGAAAGTTGATATTTAAACAATATAGTATAACAACTATTGACGCAGCACTTGTATTAGGCATTGTAATTAATCTAGAGAGGATTTCGCGTATATGAGAGGAAGGAGGTAGGTTACGTGCAAATACTAAGCCATCTGTATAGATAAAAGCCTAAGTGAATGTTGGACCTTTCAACTATTCGACCGTTTGACTGGCAGTGATGACACGCACTGACCACCAGGGGGCAGACACTCAATGCACAGGCAGGGAAACATGGAACAGACTGATGCATCTCAGAGGGAAGCGGGGAAGAAGAGGGTGGGAAGAGATTAACCAAAGATCATATATGCATACTAAGAGGCCCGGTGCACATGCACTGGTGGGGTCCCTCGGCTGGCCTGCACCCTCCTGTGACCCGGGACCCGTCGAGGGATATTGAAGAGCCAGTTTTTGCCCGATCCCCAATAGGCCAGGCCGAGGGACCCCACTGGTGCACGAATCCGTGCACTGGGCCTCTGGTTTGATATAAGGGTCTTGAGCATCTGAGGATTTGGGCATCCCTGAGGGACTGGCGGTCTGGGACCATCCCCCAGGGGACACCACGGTCCCTTTGCACCGACGCACCTGCCCCCTCAGCTCAGCACACATTTCCTCGGCCCTGGGCCCGACCTCGGCTCAGTGTCACTTTCTCAAGGAAGCCATCCCTGACCTCGCCAGCAGGTCCTGACCCCCCGGACCAAGCCCTGATGCTCCACGTGTGCCCCCCTCCCTTGGAGCCCTCGTTCCTCTTCCCACGTGACATGGGTATGTGCAACCAATGTCCGTCCTCCCTGAGCCTGCAGCCCCCACAGGCCAGGGCGTGTCTGCCTCCCTGCGCATCCCCAGAACTCAGCTCCGTGCCAGTCACACTGGGCGCCCAGCAAACATCGGGGAGGAGGGCAGGTGGGCACCGCAGGAGCCGGCAGTGGACACAACTGCCCTGGCACAGCCTGCCTTGGGGGGAACCCCTATTCGCGGGGCAAACAATGGGGTCAGCATGTAAGAGGGAGGCCCGGCCACTCGGGATGCCCCACGGAGGACCACCCAACCCCGCAAGGGACTGAGAGTGGTCCGGACAGGTGGTTCTCGGGAGCAGGACACACCGGAAGGCTGGGGGAAAATGCTTCCTTTAAAGAGGCAGGAATCGAACCCACTGCCCCCGGCACCGAGGGCAAGTCACAGCACACATGACGCTTGCTACATGACGCTCGGCCAGGAGAAGGGCCACGTGCCGGGGGGCCAGAGAGAGAGAACTTGCTCCCCGCAAAAGCAGGGCTTCCCACAGGCCAGGCCAGACCCCACGCAGGAGAGGGACAGACAGGGGGGACCGTGGGGCAGTGGGGAAGGGCAGACACAGGCACAAGACACAGACGGGACAGTGGAGGTGGGGAGCGGAGCCCCAGGAGCACGGCTGGGCGTCCACGTCTGGGGAAACAGAAGAGAAAGCAGCCAGGCTCGCAGAGGAGGCTGGTGATCGGCCCGCCGGGCGTGCACCGTGCGAGCTGAGTCCCCAAGCGCCCCCCTGGCCTTGGAACAGAGAAACCGACGCTCACAGACTGAACCGGTGCACTCACACCAGCCCCCCTTCCTGCCGGTGCTCCGGGGGGTGACCTTTGCACTGACTTTTGTCCACTCGGACCGGGAAGCCTCCATCCCTGCACCTTCCTGCTGCTCTCACGTCTGCCCGGGCTGCCCCGGTCACTCTGGGGAGGCAGGTCCGGGCCCCGGGAACCCTGAGGAGGGGGCACGAGGAAGGACCAGGCCTCTGGCTCTCGCCGCCTCGCCCGCTCGTGCGCTCCCGAGCCGGGAGAGGAGCGCCCGGCTAGCCGTCCATCACGCCGGTGGCCTGGAGGGCTCCGGGTGACCGGGGTGACGTCCGGCGGCCTCTGCCCGTCCCCTCCTCCCAGGTACCTGGTTCTGCAGCTGGGCGGAGGCGGCGTGCTGGTCGCTGTCGCGCAGGGCCAGCCGCTCCCGCAGGGCCGCCAGCTCCTCCTGCAGCCGGGCCTTGTCCTCCTGCAGCCGGGCCATGGCCTCCACCATCCTATGCACCGCGGGGGCCGCGCCCGGCGGCCCCGACAGGCTCGAGCACCTCCCGCGGCTCGAGAGCCGCCCACCTATGATGAGCAAAGCAGTGGCCGGTCAGCAGGGCGGCGGCCGAGGTCCGCCCTGGACGAGGAGGGGGGCCGTCCCGGCAGGGCCGGCCGCACCATCGCACCAGCGGGGACAGGAGGGGAGGCTAGCGGGGGAGATGGGGCCGGGAGGGGCCTGGGCCACAGCGTGGGGCAGCTGTGGGACTCTGGGGTCGATTCCGGGGGGCGTGGGTGGGGGGGGGGCAGATGGCACTGCCTGGATGGGGGCTCAGGAAAGCAGCTTTCACTGAATACTCCCTTCGAAGCATGGGCCCTCGGCCTGATGGGTGACACCTTCTCCATGGCCTGCCTGCCAGTCCTGGCGGCTGAGAAGGATCTGCAAGTTCTCTGGGAGCAGCCGGGAAGGAGTCAGGTGACCTCCCCCTAGAACACTCGTCTTCGGGGTGCATGCTTCCTTAAACCCCAAACCCAAGCCAGAGTGAGGAGAAGAGTGGGGGCTCCCTCCATAGGGAGTGGGCACCAGCACACAGAGAGGGGGGGGGGGCAAAGGAAAGGCACGCGTGTGCCAGGAACAGACAGACCAGGACGCAGAGACAGACAGACACGGCACGTGGACAGGAAGGAGCACAGACAGGCCGCTCTGGGGCGGACACCCGTCTCGGGCGGGATTGACGGCAGGGACCGCATGGGCCGGAGGACTGGTTAGTACAGGGTGGGCTGACTCCCGAGTCCTCCTCCTGCCACAGCCTCCCCCGGTCCTGCCACCGGGAGCAGGAGAGAGACAGACAGATGGGTGTCGGGACACAGACACAGACAGGAGCCTGTGGCCAGGAGGCTGGCCAGAGCTGGCTTCGAGGGCACAGCAGAGGGCCGGCCGTGGGCTCTGTCTGCAGGCCGGGAGCTGGCACGGAGCTGGGAGGAGAGGGAGGGCCGAGGCCCGGCAGCCAGAAGGAAGATCCGAGGATGAGTGGCCGAGAGGAAGGCGGTGGAACAGCACCCTCTGGCCGAGAGCCTCTGCTCTGCCTCAGAGCCCAGGGCTTCTGGGGTCCCCCATGGGAGGTCCCTGGAACCGCAGCCCTGTGGGCGGGACGGGGGGGGGGGAAGGCGGTCCCAGAGTGCGGGGATGCAGCCACCTGCTCCTGGAGTCCCCCGGCCCGGCCCCCCAGCAGCTCTGACCCACAGAGGCTGCAAGTGAGTCCCTGGCTGCAGACAAGCCCGGGCTGGAGAGGGGAGGAGGAGGGAGCGGGTCCCTGCTGGGCAGATCGGCTCAGTACACGCCCCGCCTCCTGGAGGAGGGGGATCTGAGTGGGGGAAAGAGTGAGAAGTCCCTGCTCCCACTCTCATGAGGCAAAGCAAACGGGGGTAGCTTCCGGGAGGGAATGAGGGGGGCTGGCTTTTCCCCTGGGGACGACTTTGACTCCAGAGCTGGAGCAGGAGAGTCCCGGGCTGGCCAGTGGCCCGGCCAGATGGCCTGCACGTGACACCGCCTGCATGTCACAGACTGCGGGCCCGGCCTCTGCTCTCTGCTCCGGAGAGTGAGGCCAGAGGAACGCCTCCAGGCCTGCACACGGGCTGCCACGGGCAGCAGGGGCCTGGCATGGACTTGGCCCTTTGCAGGCTGCTATGGGGCGGAGGGGGGGGGGGGGAAGGGGGTGCCTGGGCTCCGGTGGGAGAGGCCCCTCAGGGTCCTCCTTTGTGAAATGGGGACAGCAGCCCAGTTGGTCTGGCTCCGTGGTCGAGCGTCCACCTATCAACCAGGAGCTCAGGGTTCGATTCTCGGCTCAGACACAGGCTGGGGTTGTGGGCTTGATCGCCAGTAGGGGGCGTGCAGGAAGCAGCCCATCCATGGTTCTCTCTCCTCATGGGCGTTTCTCTCTCCCTCGCCCTTCCTTTCTAACATCAATAAAAATCTTTAAAAACAAAATGGGGCCAAAACCGGTTTGCTCAGTGGATAAAGCGTCGGCCTGCGGACTGAAAAGTCCCAGGTTCGATTCCGGTCAAGGGGATGTACCTTGGTAGCGGGCACATCTATAATAGGGGGCGTGCAGGAGGCAGCTGATCAATCTCTCTCTCTCATTGATGTCTCTAACTCTCTATCCCTCTCCCTTCCTCTCTGTAAAACATCAATAAAATATATTTAAAAAATAAAATAAATAAAATGGGGAGAATGGGCCTTACCCCAAGACAATGGGGACCCCCACTCACACCCCTGGGACAGGCGTCTGGACACCAGGAGGGACGTCCAGGTGTGAGTCTGGGTGCCCACAGCACATGGGAGAGCCTTCTTGTCCAGGACGCTGTTTGTTCCCCAAGAAGGCTCTGGGACACCCCGGAGCCCACGGCCGCTGGGATATGCCCTGTGCTGTGTGCCTAGGAGCGGGGAGGGGTCTGCAGGGAGCTTGCTGGGGGAGAAAGGCCCTTGAAGGAGCTAAGGGATGGTGGGTGGTCAGAGGACACTTGAGGACAAGCTACTGAACAGCACTTACCCGAGGAAGGACACCCGCTTGGTGTGTCCGAGCTCAGGACCCACCGTCCCTGGGCACTGCCCCTCAGGGACACGCAGGCCCCACCCTGGCCCCACTGACAAAAGTCAGGCCTCCCTCGTGACGAGAACTGGCCCCTCGCTTCTCAGCCCACTAGGAGACACCCCCACCCCCTGATCGGCCAGACGGTGCCCCCCTCCCCAAGGCCGGTCTGCCCAGGCCTCGGCCGGACCCCACACCTGCCGCCGACCGCCGGAGGGCCCGCCCAGACAGACGGGGGAGCGTGGCTCTGGCGCGGACCCAGAGGACGGATTAGGTGCTTCCACCGTCAGGCAAGTCCAGGCGCACATCACCCCTGGTGACGGCCGGTGAGGAAAGCGAGAGACAGACCGGCCCCTTCTTTCCCCGCGTGGGTGCTGTGAGGGCGCTCCTGCCCCGTGACTAGCGGGCCGGCCTCCCGCGGGGGAATCGCACGAAGGGGAGCCCCAGAATCTCCCCGGAGTCAGCCCGGCCAGAGGAGAGAGAGGGCTGCCAGCAAGCAGCAGAGGGGTGGGACCCTGTCCCAGGGTCTCTGGGTCCCGAGGGTCCCCGCGTTACAGGGGAAGGCGGTCAGGCCGCTCTCTCTGCAGGCCGTGGTGGCGTCTCTGAGCTGACAGGGCCGCCCTGCTTTGGACAGGTGCAGGGGAGGAGAGAAAAGCGGGGACCTTAAACCCCAGCCCCTGCCCGCCAGAGCCTCATCAGCTGGGTGCTCGGAGGAGGGTAGCAGGCTGGGGTGGGAGTTCCCTGTCAAGGAGACCAGCGTTTGCCAGGAGGACAGTGTGGGGGGACAGTGTGACGCCCTGCCAGCCGCCCCTCCAGCCACTTTCGCCGGGACCACGCCAGTCGGCGGGCGGGCGGGCGTCGGTTACCTGCTTTCTCTACATTCACGGCGCCGCCGCCTGCGTCCTGCGCCTCCCGGTCCCGCCCGGGGGCCGGCGCCTGCCTCTTCAGCAGCTTCTCTTCTCTGGGGCCCTCACTCCTGCTCTTGCACCCCTTGTCCTGCTGGGCCTGCTGCCAAGACACAACCAGAAGCCTCGCGTGAAGGCGGCTGAGGTCGGGGGGAGGGGTGTCTGCAGGCCTAAGAGCAGGGCACCCCGGGAGCCAGTGAGGACGTGGGCCCGAAGGTCCACCCCTCGCTGCACCATTGATGGGAAAGGTGCCCAGGTCCTGTGACAGCACAGGGGTGGGGGTCCCCCTGGTCCCCCTCGGCAGCCGGCCCTCTCCACCGGGCGCTCAGGAAACCTCAGGTAACGTCTTCTCCGTCCTATGGGGTGTCAGTCACCAACGCAGCAGCGAGCTCGACCCAGGCACGTGGCAATCTCAGGCAACACCCCCCCACAGAATGCCAAATGCCCACCTCCAGATGGCACCAGCCAAGGGCTCCCGAGGAGGGTGCACGCGGGTCCCAACAAGCAGGGGAAGGTCCTGGCCCCCCACCACGGCCAGACAGCTAGGGACCACGGGACAAAACCTCCCAGTCAAAGGCAAAAAGACTGGGTAGCCAAAACCGGTGTGACTCAGTGGATAGAGCATCGGCCTGTGGACTGAGTGGTCCCAGGTTCGATTCCGGTCAAGGGCATGTACCTTGGTGGCGGGCACATCCCAAGTGGGGGGCGTGCAGGAGGCGGCTGATGGATGTTTCTCTCTCATGGATGTTTCTAGCTCTCTATCCCTCTCCCTTCCTCTCTGTAAAAAATCAATAAAACATATTTAAAAAAAAAAAAAAAGGCTGGGTAGAGCTGCCCGGTGGGCAGGTGGGAGAAGGGGAGGGACAAGAAGTCTCTCTCTCTCTCTCCCCTCCCTCCTCCCCCTCCCCCCAGGAAACCAATCCCCGCAGCTTGCCCAGAAAGCCGTCCGCGGCACTAACATCCCATGTGAGGGCCAGGGACGTAAAACACACCTCAAAAAACCACCTGGGAAATACAGAGAGCGGTTCTCTCTGGGAGGTGGGGTGAGAGGAGAAACGCGCATCCTTCAAACTTTCTGAGAATAAAAAGCAACAGAACGCGGGGAGGAGGAAAGGGAGGCTTTCCATGTCACCCGTGGACACTTGGGTTTTTAACCTTATAAACGTCTACAGTGGCTGTGTGTGTGTGTGTGTGAGAGAGAGAGAGAGAGAGAGAGAGAGAGAGAGAGAGAGAATCCTCACCTGGGGACATTTTCCCATTGATTTTTAGAGGAAGGGACGTGAGAGAGAGACACACATCAACTGGTTGTGTCCCACGGGCACCCAGACTGGGGCCTGGGATGGAGCCTGCCACGGAGGTGCGTGCCCTTGACTGGGAATCAAACCGGAGATCCCTCTGTCCTCGGGCAGTGCTCTCTCCACTGAGCCAAACCGGCTAGGGCCACCGGGTTTTTTTGTGTGTTTTTTTTAACATCAACAGAGGTGGTCTGGGAAGAGCGGTTGAGACGCGTTCTGTGCGGCTCTGTGCCCACCGCGTTCCAAAGACCCACGCTCTGGCGGTCAAACATCTCCGGAGCCCGAGCGTTGTGTGGAAAGGGCCCAGCCGGCTCCCTGCCGCCTGGGAGCTGTGTGGCTGTGGGCAAGCTCCTCTCCTTCTCCCAAGCTTCGTTCCCCCCACTCTTTATTATTATTTTGTTTTAATATATATTTCATTGATTTTTATTTTTACAGAGAGGAAGGAAGAGGGAGAAAAAGCCAGAAACACTGATGAGAGAGAAACATCCATCAGCTGCCTCCTGCACGCCCCCTACTGGGGATGTGCCCACAACCAAGGTACATGCCCTTGACCGGAATCGAACCCGGGACCCTTGAGTCCGCAGGCCGACGCTCCATCCGCTGAGCCAATCCTGTTAGGGCCATTCTCCCCACGCGTGACACCGAAAAGATCACCCCCACCCACCTGGAGGAGCTGGTGTAAGAAGTCACGGCGGTGCCTTAGGCGGATACCCAGAGTGAGAGCTCCATCCCAGGGGCAGACGGACGGACAGCTACTGTGTTTTTGTATCTTCTTACTTTGACCCCCAAAAAGCCCAGACAGAGAAGAGACAGGAGGCGAGAAGCGACAGCAGCCGCAGGCTCCTGAGTTCCCCAGCCACTCCCTCCCTCTCGACCCCACGACCCCACCACGACCCCACCACGCTGGACCGGAGGAGGGAGGGTGGACACACAGCCCCGCCCTCAGACGTAGGGAAGAGCTGCCAACTTTACTTCGTCCCCTGCCAACTTCACTGCGACCCGCGGCCACACCATCACGAGCAGCTGGAAGTTTCCGTGGGCCGACTCGAGCGAAGGCTGCACTATGTCTGGCCCGCTGGCCAGACCACAGGAAGGGCCGGGCCCCCGGGGGGCTGGGAGTTTCGAGGAGCCTCCAGAGGGACTCGCTCAGGTTCCCGCTGCGTGGGAGGCTGGCCGGGAGGTCGCTGGGCCTGCTGTGGCCACCTCCCTGTGCCTGGCTCCCGGCTCCGGCCCCGCCTCCCCGACCCAGAGACGCACCCAGGACCACAGCAGAGCTTGGCAGGGTCCGGACGGAGACGGACATGGTCACGGACACACAGGCTGCTGGCCGGAACGCCGCCGAGCTCCTCCCCGGCGGATCTGCTGACCCCGGCGGATCGTCGGTAAGCACAACCCGACACCCCATAATCAACGTTCAAGAACAGAGCCACCGCCCAGCTGCAGGCGGCCTCCGGTTCTGACCACCTCCCTGACCACCTCCCGATTTAACTACCGGGCGGCTCAGAGGGGGAAAAAACGGCGTCTCTGGTGCCTTTAACCGTTCGCGCCCCGGCCCAGCCCGCTTTCCTCGCGGCACTGACTGGTACCGGGACCCGGTGGGTGTGTTTTCGGATGAACCTCACAAGAAGGGCCACGGAGCACCTCGCTGCCAAGGCTACTGTCTGGGAAGGGACCGCCCGCTCCAGGCCCCTGTTCAGACGGAGGCTCGGAGCCCCTCAAAGTCACTCATCCTCAGAGAGATGCAAATTCCAACGGCAATGAGGTGTCACCTCAGGCCTGTCCCAATTGGCTCCCATCACCAAATCAGCAAAGGCAGGTGCTGGCGAGGATGTGGAGGAAAGGGAACCCTAGTCTGCAGCCAGGCCAGCCGGTGGGAATGCAGGCTGGTGTAGCCATTATGCAAAGAAGTTTCCTCAAAAAATTAAAAATGGGCCGAGACCAGTTTGGCTCAGTGGATAGAGCGTCGGCCTGCGGACTGAAGGGTCCCAGGTTCGATTCCGGTTGGGGGCATGTACTTTGCTTGCGGGCACATCTCCACTGTGGGGCGTGCAGGAGGTGGCTGATCAATGTCTCTCTCTCATCGAAGTTTCTAACTCTCTGTCCCTCTCCCTTCCTCTCTGTAAAAAATCAAAAAATATATTAAAAAAAGAAAAATTAAAAATGGAACTTACACTTGACCCAGGAATCCCACTTCTAGGAATGTATCCCAAGAAACCAGAAACACCCATCAGAAAGGGTACATGCACCCCTATGTTCATAGCAGCACATTTTACAATAGCTAAGATCTGGAAACAGCTCAAGTGCCCATCAGTAGAAGAGTGGATAAAAAAGCTGCATATGTTTACTCTGTGGAATATTATGCAGCGATAAAAAAGAAGAATCTTACCCTTTGTGACAGCATGGAGCGACGTGGAGAGTATTAGGCAAGCAAAATAAGCCAGACAGAGAAAGACAAGTATCACCTGACCTCACTCATATGTGGAATCGAATGAACCAAATAAACTGATGAACAAAATGGACAGAGAAGCATGGAACAGGGTGTGGAATCTCAGAGGGAAGGCAGGGAAGGGGGGTGGGTGGGACGAGATCAACCAAGAACTTGTCTGCATGTCTGCATAAGCCATGGACACAGAGCATAGGGTGGTGGAGGCCTGGGGCAGCGGGCAGGGCAGGCTAGAAGGGGTCCATGGGGGAAAAGGGGGGACATCTGTAATACTTTCAACAATAAATATATAATTAAAAAAAAAAAAAGACTGGGACCAGCCCTGGCCAGGGGCTCAGTGGTAGGAACATCCTCCTGTGCATCCAAAGGCTGAGGATTAGATCCCTGATCGGAGCACATACGGAAGTCAACCCATTGATGTTTCTCTCTCTGTTTCTCCCCTGCTTCCTCTCTCTCTCAAACTCAAAACAGTGGTACCTCGAGATACGACTTTAATTCGTTCCGTCACCTTGAGGCGTGGGAAACGATGAGACGCTCGAGTCTCGGTAAACGGGTGGGTCGTGTGCAGCGGGCCGATCCGCGCGATGATTCCTATCTCAACTGTTGCTCGTATTTCTAAGCAAAAATCGCTCGCTCGACGGCTCGTATCTCAAAAATCTCGTATGTTAGGGCACTCGTATCTCGAGGTACCACTGTACAAGCATCTCCTCAGGTGAGGATGAAAAAAAACACACAAAGAAAGTCTTGTTTTAAAAAAGAAAAGAAAATTGGGGGCAGACAGCGCCCGGGACAGGACTTCCGTCTACACGAGGGAGGACACGCTCAGAGGGCACATGGACTTCCCGCCCTCCACCTTGCCCTCCACTTGCACGTGTCCCTTCAAGGAGGGCGCTCTCGTGCACAATCCCTTGTGGGAGGGGAGTGGAGTGGCTTGCTCATCCTCTGCCTCCACATCCGCGGCTCTCGCCCGCCGGCCTGCCTACACTGGCCATCATCTGACTCCTCCCCGGCACGCCTCCCCTCGACGCCCGCGTGTATGTCTCTCCTTTGCTGCGTGTCAGCACTTCACACGGCACGTGGCACAGGGCGAGCCCTTCATAACCGTGTGGCAACAGACAGACAGAGGCGTTGCAAAAGTGCGAGCTGGCGCGGTCCTGGAGTCGCTCAGCGCTAGAACCGCGAGAACACGGAGGTATTTAGGGAGCTCGCCGCCATCACCCACAATCCCGAGGGTCAGCGAGGACCGTGCGGGTAAGCCCAGAGCGGAGGATCCGGCGGCAATTTAAAAGATTGGGGTCTTCCTCTGCCTATCGACGCTCGGGGAGAAATCGCCCAGGTTTCCTGGGGAAGGAAAGAGCCAGCCACAGGACTGACAGACTGTGGACATCAGTAATAAACACGTGTCTGGGTGTGTTGAAGTGGATGCGTGCGCAAGATCTAAAAACACTAACCTCTTCCTAGCGGCTTCCTCAGAGAGACAGGACTGCGGGAGGCACTGGGTCCCTCGGTATCGCCTCTCTGCCCCGGGCAAACTCTTTTTTTTTTTAAATATATTTTATTGATTTTTTAGAGAGGAAGGGAGAGGGAGAGAGAGAAACATCGATGAGAGAGAGACATCGATCAGCCGCCTCCTGCACGCCCCCCCACCGGGGATGTGCCCACAACCAAGGTACATGCCCTTGACCAGAATCGAACCTGGGACCTTTCAGCCTACAGGCGGATGGATGCTCTATCCACTGAGCCAAACTGGTCAGGGCCCGGGCAAACTCTTTACGTCACGTGACAAAGCTTGTCCTGTGGAGTGGGGCTCAGATGCCAGCTGGCTATGGGACCGGCAGCCACGTCCTTCCCCTCTCTGAACCCCTATGCCTTCCCCCACGAAGCTCAGATAAAGCAGGGACTGTCGTCTTGAGACGGTTCCTGAGGTCGGATGTGAGACAGATCATACCTGGCACAGTTAGCGTTCAGTCAACAGTAGCAGTTCTTATTACTGCTGTCATTCTGTTTTTGTGTGTGTGTGTGTGTTTTTTTATCTCCAACTGAACAGACACAGAGAGGCAGCGTCTGTCTTTGGAAAGGCATTTGGTGGTAAGCGCGAGAGGAGAGGACCCAAGTTTTGGCAAAGCCCTCTCTCTGTCTATCCCAGTGGTTCTCAACCTTCCTAAGGCCGCCACCCTTTAATATAGCTCCTCATGTGGTGGTGACCCCCCACCATACAATTATTTTCGTTGCTACTTCATAACTGTCATTTTGCAACGGTTATGAATCGTATCTGTGTTTTCCGATGGTCTTAGGCGACCCCTGTGAAAGGGTTGTTCGACCCCCAAAGAGGTCTCGACCCACAGGTTGAGAACCGCTGGTCTAGCTTTTGGACGGTGATTTCCGATGACGACGAAGAGGAGGAAATACGAGGACTGCCCCCCAGGCTCCCCTCAGGGCGGGAATAAACAGCCCCCCTCCATCCTGCTTCTCGGCGAAGGCCTCACACTTCCCACTCTGACACCTCAGCCCGGGCGTGGCTGGGAAACTGTCATCTCCCGATAGCTCCCCCGAGATAACCCGGCAGAGCCCAGGGCTGCGTCTCGGCAGGCTCAGTGGCGCATGTGCCGTGAGGAGCTTGGCAGAGGCACCAGGCAGGTCCCCGGCCCTCCCTCGGCGCTTCTTCCCTTCTTCTCCCCTCCCCTTACCACCCCCAGAAACCTGTAGGGACCCAGCGCTCCAGCTCAGAGGGCAAGACACGCACCCCTGGCTGGGCCCTCGTGATCTGGAAACCCCTGTGCTTACCTGCACGCTCAGATAGAGCCTGCGGGGGCTGCCGGGGCCGGCGCGGTCCACGCTGAGGGCCCGGCACTGGGCTAGGGCCGGGCGTGCCGTGCCACGGGCGCTGCCGGAGTCCTCATCCCCGCCGGCAGCCGGGGTGTCTTTGCCGCGCCCTGTGCCAGGACGGAAGAGAGGGTGAGACTCTGACTGCCGCTGTGGACCACCGGGGAGGGCCGAGGCGGAGGAGCTGGGCTCGCACACGCTCCAGCCAACACGCCGTGCACGCTGTCACATGCCTGCCCGGCACGGAGGGGAGCAGCTGGCACTGGGCAGGGGCTGTGCTCCTGTCTTCCCAGCAGCGGCTCCGAGGTTCTCCACCAGGAGGGCTCCCCGCCCTCCTCCTCCTCCCCCTCCTCCTCCCTCAGGTGGCTGGGAGCTCACCCTGCTCAGGAGCACCCGCTGCTGCCCAGAGGGGCAGAGGACACCAGGCCAGCCTGGCTGTGCCCGGCTCTGTTACCGGGCTGCCTCTAGGTGGCGATTTCTCCCCTGCCTGCCTTAGCTCCGACCCCGTGCTGGGTGGCCTGCCCGCTGCGGCCTCCAAAAGCAGGTTCGGGGCCAGGAAAGGGCATCCCAAGGGCTGCTGACACCCGCCCACCTCACCAGGGGGTGGGGTGGAGCTAACTGTGGCAGCGACACCCATCCAACCCCCCGCAGCCTGTGGGACAGGATTGCAAGGGGCGGGGGGTGTTGCCTCCCAGGGCAAATGGCAGAACCACCAGCCTTGGGCTGGGATGATGTTCTGAATGCCGTGCCAGGCACGCGCTTTCCAGACTGAATGCCCTCCTTGACCCTCAGCTTCCTTATCAATAAAATGGGGATAAAGAGTCAAACTTAAAAAAAAAAAAACTTTAAAAAAATAAACTCACAGTCCTTCGGTGAGGACAAAATGGGTGACACACAAACTGCTCTGACATAGACACACACACACACAAAAATAATTAAAATATGCCTAAACCGGTTTGGCTCAGTGGATAGAGCGTCGGTTTGTGGACTGAAAGGTCCCAGGTTCGATTCCGGTCAAGGGCATGTACCTTGGTTGCGGGCACATCCCCAGTAGGGAGCGTGCAGGAGGCAGCTGATGGATGTTTCTCTCTCATCGATGTTTCTAACTCTCTGTCCCTCTCTCTTCATCACTGTAAAAAAAAATCAATAAAATATATTTAAAAAATTAAAATTAAAAAGTGCACACACAGTGCCAGGTACCCAGAGCGGTGGGGGCCGAGGAGTGCCACGTTGGCTGAGACCCTCCCCAGGAGCAGGCACGAGGCTTAGCGTTTCACACACAGGGTTTCATTTGAGCTTTGCCTTGCATTTTTTAAGGTTGGGTAAAAGTGTGTCTATAACACCCACCATGCTCATCTGGAACACCTGTACACGCACACGCACGCACGTGCGCACGCAGGACAGGGAGGAGCTACGCAGAATGCTCAGAGACCAGCCCACCCCGGGTTTCCTTCCCGCGCTCCGCTGTCCTGCATCCCAGCGATGCCGCGCTTCTCACACATTGAAGGCGGGACCCCTGTGCAGCAGCCAAAGTGTGTGGCTCACTTTCTCTCGATCCTCCCTTTGTGGTGGTGGTCTGGACCCGCACCCTCTACGCTGCCAGGGTGTGCCTGTAGGCGATTTCTAGTTTCCCTCCCTCCCTCTCCCCCCGGGGCCGAGAAAATCATCTGTGGGCTGCCTCCCGTGTGCTCCCTGATTGGGAACCAACCCACACCCCAAGCATGTGTCCTGACTGGGGACTGAACCTGCGACCTTTCGGTTTATTGGGCAACACTCCACACACCTGGCCAGAGCTTTTATTTTTTTTTACTTTGTTTTTGTTGTGTTGTTTTTTTTTAACCAGAAAAGCAATGCTAGTTCCCATCCCATTCGCAATCCTTCAGCCAATCTTGTGGACACCATCCTAGGTCCCTTCCAGACAACTGGGGTTGCCTGACCCCAAAGCCCAAGCTTTTCCCGAAGGTCCCCAGGATCACCCAGCCTCACTCTCCCGTACAGAGAGCCGTGACAGCACAAATGTGATGGGGGGTGGGGGGGAGAGAGCCCAAGAGGCGTTTGCTAGGTGCCCCCTCTGAGCCTCAGTTTCCCCTTCCTTCCATGGGTGGGCTTTGGACCTGACAGCAGTGCGGGACCCAGGCATCTAAAGTGAACCCCTTTCCCTGTCAGGTCAAGAACACGAGACCACAGCACACACACCTGAAGCCATCCTCCCCCGAAGACGCCTCTCGCCCCCTGACCCTTCTAAGGAAGGCCTGCCCGAGCCGACCGTGGGTCAGGGTCAAGGGCAGCTTCCCCGCCCCTGACCGGCCGGGCCAGCCCGCCCCAACCCCATAATCAGGGCTGCCACTGACTTCCCGCTGTTGGAGGCACCAGGGGACGTGACCCAGAAAGGAGAGCTGGTGTTGACAGCTCCCCAGGGGGCCGGCCCATGGGGGACCCAGATCCAGGGGCTCCTTCGCGGCCCACCTGCTTGCGGTGGGGGTCCCCGGCCCCGGGCACCCCCAGGAATGGGCACCTCACACCTGGAGCGCTCGGCGCCCAAACCCCGCCAGGCCCCGCTCCAGAGCAGCCTCGGTCCACCCGCGCGGGCCAGCCCGGGCAGGAGCGCAGGATCAGGTGTCCGTGCGCGCCGGGAGCCGGGCAGCCACCTCGCCTACCTTGTTTACCAGCCGCCGCCACCGCTGCCGGGGGCACGAACCCAGGGGAGACCTGGCTGACCGCAGAGCCCGGGACCCGGCGGGGCTGGGGCCGCGTGGCTGGCTGCGGGCAGCGTCCTCCAGCCTCTGCTCCCGGGACCGAGTTAAAGTTTAACTCCGCGCCCGCCCGCCCGCCCGCCCGCCTGCCAGCGACTCCCGCTCCGCGCGCCGATGGCACCGGGCGAGGTGGACGCGCTCCGTCTCCACGCCCGGCTCCCGGCTCCCGGCTCCCCGGCCCCTGTAATTTACCTGACAGCTGGGCCTGCGCCCCGGCACCCCCGGCGGCGGCGAGAACCCTCGCCCTCATCCCCGGTCTCTCTCTCTGGAGGGAGGAAGGAAGCGAAATCGAGAGGCATTTTAAAAATGCGGACTCACCAGTTCTCAACCTCCCCGGGCCGGTGTGTGGGAAAGGGCGGGCGGCCGGGCTGGCTGGGGCGGGGCGGGCCATCCCCCGCTCCGGCTCCGGCTCCTCCGGCGGCTGCTGCGGCTGCTCCTCCGGGGCCCGGCCCACTCTCCACAGGCCGCGCAGCGAGGGCGGGGCTCCCAGGTGCCAGGTCCGGCGAGACTGGACCATGGCCCGGCGGGGATCCGCCGCCGCAGCCTCCCCCGGGCGCCGCCGACGGGCCCACTGCGGAGAGAGAGCACGGGGAGAGGAGATGAAGATCCACCAGGTCCCGATAGAGGGTCTGCACCAACGCCCAGGGCTCCCCAGGATCCTTACCACCCCCAGTCAGGACAGGCAGGCTCTGCAGGGGGGGCAAGGAGCCCAGCAGGTGGAGATCCCACATGGCAAGCCCTCCGCCCCGAGTCTGACAGCTTGTAGACGTGCCCTCCCTCCTGCCCCCCACGGAGGTAGCGTGAGGCAGTGGCCTCCTGTCAATCTAATCAGAAAGGGGGGACCCTGCGGGTCGCAGGTGACAAATCAGGTCTATGTGTCAGATTCTCTTAAAAGTCAGCTCCTTGGTGTATTCCGACTGGCCTTCCCTCCCAGCCGACAGCACAGCAGGCAGCTGGCTAGGAGCTGAGATGCTACAGAGATTCGTTCATTCGGCATTTAATAATTATGTATTGGCTGCCTGCTGGGTGCCAAGCACCTGGCGGCGGGGGGGAGGTGGGGGTGCGGGGGGA
>PVJN01035959.1:0-21780 GCA_004026805.1 Lasiurus borealis | reverse complement strand
GTGGATAGAGCATTGGCTTGCAGACTGAAGGGTCTGAGGGGTTCAATTCCTGCCAAGGGCACATGCCTAGGCTTCGGGCTCAATGTCCTGTAGGGGGCGTGCAGGAAGCAGCCAATCAATGATTCTCTCTCATTGTTGATGTTTCTCCCTCTCCTTTACTCTTTGAAATCAATACAAATATTTTTAAGAATATTTTTTTTTAAAAAGAAAGTACAACTAAAATGCCAAATACGAGGGAAAAAGTGGAGTGAAAATTACTTTGTTAATCCAAAAGGAAACGAGAAAGGAGGAACAAAGAACAGGTAGAAAAAATAGGAAATAGTAAGATGGTAGTTTTCTTTTTATCATTTTTTTAAATATATTTTATTGAGTTTCCACAGAGAGGAAGTGAGAGAGTCAGAAACACTGATGAGAGAGAAACATCAATCAGCCACCTCCTGCACACCCCCTACTGGGGATGTGCCTGCAACCAAGGCACATGCCTCCGACTAGAATCAAACCCGGGCCCCCGGAGTCCGCAGGCTGATGCCCCATCCACTGAGCCAAACCGGTCAGGGCAAGATAGTAATTTTGAGCCCATCTATAAAATCAGTAGTTACATTAAATATAAACGGTCTAAGCACTTCAATAAAAAAGACTATCAGTATATGAAAACACAAAAAAGCAAAGCCGCTTATATGGAGCATATAAGAGACACAAGCTGTTTAACATTCAAAATCCATTTGAGCCCCTCTCTCCAGCTGCAGCTAATGCGCTCGGTCCTTCGGAGGAAGCTAAGGCCACGCTAGATCCTCAGGTCATCCAGCAACTAGCACCACTCCTGGCAGTGCCCGCCCAGCACTTGTCCACACAATGGCTTTCGTCTTGGAGCTCACCTGCATCTACTTGGCTTTTCTCCTGCCTGACGGAGAGGTGATGGTGACAGAGGATAAGATCAGTGCCCTCATTAAAACAGCTGCTGTAAGTGTTGAAAGCTTTGACCAGTGCCAACACTGGGAGCCTCCTCTGCAATGTAGGGGCTGGTGAACCGGTCCCAAGCAGCCGGCATTGCCCCAGCAGGAAGTCCTGCCCTCTTCACCTCTGTTGCCACAGCGGAGGAGAGGAAAGTAGGAGGATAGAAAGAAGAATCTGAGGAGTCTGATGATGACATAGACTTTGGTCTTTTTGACTAAAACTCTTTTGTAACACATTCAACAAAATGCTGAACTCTGGGGGGAAAATCCATTTTTTAAAAATATATATTTTATTGATTTTTTTTTTTATAGAGAGGAAGGGAGAGGGAAAAATGTAAGCTGCCTCTTGCACACCTTCAACTGGGAATGTGCCCACAACCAAGATACATGCCCTTGACCGAAATCAAACTTGGGACCTTCCAGTCCACAGGCCGATGCTCTATTCTCTGAGCCAAACTGGTTTCACCTGGTTGCTTCTTTTATGTGCCCTGACAGGGGATTGAGCCTGCAACCTTAGCATATGGGGATGAAAATCTAACCAATTGAACTACCCCGCCAGAGCAAAACATGATTTTTTAAACAGTTGACCTACAATATTATGTTAGGTTCAGGTGCACAGCAAAGTGATTAAACACGTAGATACCTTATGAAGTGATCACCCTGGTAAGTCTAGTACCCCTGACAGCATACATAGTTTGTTCCTTCTTCTTCTTTTTCTGCTTTCCTGTGTATTACATATTTTTCATGGTTCATTTTGGCCTCCACTATTGACATATTAATTATACCTTTATTTCTTTAGTAGTTGTTCTAGAGTTTATAAAATACATCTTCAAGTATAAGTCTACCTCCACATAATACATCACGGCATTATTTCCTTTTTTATTATAGCCATCCTACAGCAAGTGAAGTGGTATTCCATTGTGGTTTTTGATTTGTATTTCCAAAATTCATTCATTCTTTAAAAATATATATATTTTATTAATTTTTTACAGAGAGGAAGGGAGAGGGATAGAGAGTTAGAAACATCGATGAGAGAGAGACATCGATCAGCCGCCTCTTGCATATCCCCTACTGGGGATGTGCCCGCAACCAGAATACATGCCCTTGACCGGAATCAAACCTGGGACCCCTCAGTCTGCAGGCTGACGCTCTTTTTATTTGTTAATTATATTTTTATTGATTTCAGAGAAGAAGGGAGAGGGCGAGAGAGAAACATTAATGATGAGAGAAAATCATTGATAGACTGCCTCCTGCACAACCCCTACTGGAGGTGGAGCCTGCAACCCTAGCATGTGCCCTGACCTGGAATTGAACCAGGACCTCCCAGTTCATAGGTCGACACTCAACCCCTGAGCCACGCAGGCTGGGCCCCAAATTCTTTCTCTGTGCATCTTCCTCCTTCCTCTCCAACACACTGCCCTGCAGTCTATCCACCTTGGCCCTCCTGATTGCAGAGAGACTTCAGGCTGCGTTTGCTTTCCCCTTCCTTGCACTGCAGCCCGCAGCTGCCTCGTGCAGTAAGATAGCACCACCACAGGGCTCACAGTGTGTGTTTCTCTCTTCTCAGGGATCACAGGCCTGTGCTGCCTATTGTCTAGTGTCTGAAAACCACTGTCTTAAAAAACACACCACAAAAAACACACATACACCCATTGTCTTAAATATTTAGTTGTTTGTTTTCTAGTTGTTTAAGGCAGAAGGTAAATCTAGTTCCTGTTATTCCATGTTGTCTGGAGGTAGAAGTCCCGACTCCCTTTTTGTCATCACAGTTCTGAGTTCTGTGCTGCGCCAGCTTCCTCTAAGCTCTTCACTGGTGAACTGCATTTCAGACCTTTAATCTGGAAGATAAAGTCTCCTGCTTGGATCTGAGTGGGTCTATAGACGATGCAGCTCACCCGGTGGTTTAAGTGCTGTGACAGGCTGCTTGGAGATAGAGATAAGTCAACCACAATTCCCGCAGCTCTGGCTCTCCAGTGGCAAGGAAGCAGCTGCTCACTGTATTGCTACAATGCCCTCTAGAATATTGTACTCCCACCTCCAGGGAATGAAAAGACTTACATACATCTAGCTTGAGTAATATAGGTGTGTGGTGCTTCTGCCAAGGCAAATTACTTGCAAAATGCATACATGTGTGATTAGGTGAGATTAATTTTCATACAGGAATATTAGTTTTAAATATTTTAAAAGTGTGTGATTGATAAATTTTATTTAAGACCCAGTCCCAGTACTCAAGCAACATATAATTTAATAGGAGAAAAACAAAGTATTTATATGACTTTTATTAGTTAAATCAAAAAAAAAACAAAGGGTTCCAATTTCTGAACACTCTCATCAACATTTGTCATTTTTCTTTTCATCCCACAAAAAAGCCATAACTTTATTCATGACAGGAACAATACCAGTTTCAAACCAAGCTGCAGTAACTCTTTTGAAACACCAAAATAAGGGTCCTCTTTTTTAGATGGTTAAATTATTTATTTCATAACAGCATTTACAATGTCTCTACTGTTGTTCTTCAAGAATTGGACTGCTTTTGCTTCTTTTTCTTTTCCCCTCCAACTGTATTTTTATTCTTTTTTTAAAAAATATATTTTATTGATTTTTCACAACTAGGAAGGGAGAGGGATAGAGTTAGAAACATCGATGATAGAGAAACATCTATCAGCCGCTTCCTGCACGCCCCCTACTGGGGATGTGCCCGCAAGCAGGATACATCCCCTTCACCGGAATCGAACCTGGGACCTCCCAGTCCGCAGGCCGACGCTCTATCCACTGAGCCAAACCGGTCTCAGCCAACTGTATTTTTATTGATTTCAGAGAGGAAGGGAGAGGAGGAGGAGAGAGATAGAAACATCAATGATGAAAGAGAATCATTGATTGGCTGCCTCCTGAATGTTCCCCACTGGGAATCAAGCCTGCAACCTAGACTTGTGCACTTGATTAGAATCAAATCTGGTACCCTTCAATCCACAGGCTGACACTATACAGTGAGCCAAGCTGGCTAGGGCTGGGTTATCTTTTTACTTTCTTGATGGTGTCCTTCAAAGCACAAAAGTTTTTATTTTGGCCCTAACTGATTTAGCTCAGTGGATAGAGCGTTGGCCTTCGGACTGAAGGGTCCCAGGTTCAATTCCGGTCAAGGGCATGTACCTTGGTTGCAGGCACATCCTCAGTAGGAGGTGTGCAGGAGGCAGGTGATCAATGTCTCTCTCTCTCATCGATGTTTCTAACTCTCTATCCCTCTCCCTTCCTCTCTGTAAAAAAATCAATAAAATATATATTTTTAAAAAGTTTTTATTTTGAAGTCTAATTTATCTATTTTTTTGTTGGTTGCTTATGCTTTTGGTGTCATATCTAAGAAGTTTTACTTAACCCACCATCACAGAGATTTATTCCTATATTTTCTTATAAGAGCTTTACATTTTTAGCTTTTTATGCACTTAGGCCCATGGTTCATATTGAGTTAACTTTATGTTTGTATAAGTGTAAGTAAGTTGTCCAATTTCATTCTTTTGTGTGTGATTATCTAAATGTCCCAGCACTAATTGTTGAAAAGACTACTCTTTTTCCATTGAATTATCTTTGACTCTTGTCTGAAATCAATTGCCCATAAGTGTGTGTTTTTTGTCTGACTCTCAATTCTATTTCATTGGTCTGTCTCTATCCTTATGCCAGTACCACACTGTCTTGATTACTGTAACTTTATAATATAAAACATAATGAGTTTGAAATGGGAACCATTAAAGAGTTTTAAAGAGGAAAATTACATCATCAATTTACATTTTTTAAATATTCCATTGACCCAGACTCATATGGGTCCCTGGAGTGCACAGAAACTCAGGGGAGCCAGAAAGGCAGATGTCTGGAGATATGCGAGCATGAGTATGTGCAGAGAGGGCTACAGCAATTACTGAGAGACGCTGAGACCCAGGGGCTGTGTAGGGCAGGGCGGATGGGAAGCGAAGGCTGTCTTTTGAGCCCTGAGACTCTGCCCCATCCAAGCTAAACACAGAGGCTTTTGCAATTTTGCAAGTTTTGTCTCATAAGTGTGTTTCCAGCACAGAAGTTCTCCCTGTGTAGACATAGCTGATCCTCAAAACCAATTGGCTTGGAGGTCAAGCACCCCCAGTGATACCAACAACAATCAAGACTTAACTACAACAAGGCTGTATACACAGTCCATAAAGGAGTGCAACAGAGAGTCCACCTCAGGTAACTGGGGAGGCAGAGCTACTGGGCCATATAGGACACCTACCATACACACCTACTCTACCAACTCAGGGAAGCAGCAAAAATGTGGAGACAAAGGAACAGATCACAAACAAAAGAAATGGAGAAAACAAATAACTGGATATAGAATTCAAAACCATGGTTATAAGGTTTTTCAAGAATTTCCTAGAAAAGATGGATAAATTTAGCGAGACCCAAGAGGAGATGAAAAAGGACCAACTAGAAATTAAACATACACTGACTGAAATAAAAAATATTATACAGAGACCTAGCAGCAGATTAGAGGAATGCAAGAATCAAGTCAAAGATTTGAAATACAAAGAAGCAGAAAACACTCAACTGGAAAAGCAAAAAGCAAAAAGAATCCAAAAATTTGAAGATAGTGTAAGGAGCCTCTGGGACAACTTCAAGCATACCAACATCAGAATTATAGGGGTGCCAGAAGAAGAGAGATAGCAAGATACTAAAAACCTATTTGAAGAAATAATGACTGAAAACTTCCCTCACCTGGTGAAAGAAATAGACTTATAAGTCCAGGAAGTACACAGAACTGCAAACAAAAAGAATCCAAAGAGGACCTCACCAAGATACATCTTATTAAAATGCCAAGAGCAAAAGACAAAGAGAGAATATTAAAAGCAGCAAGAGAAAAACAGTTAGTTACCTACAAGGGAGTACCCATATGACTGTCAGCTGATTTCCCTACAGAAACTATGCAGGCCAGATGGGAGTGGCAAGAAATATTCAAAGTGATGAATAGCAAGAACATACAACTAAGATTACTTTACCCAGCAAAGCTATCATTCAGAATTGAAGAGGAGATAAAGAGCTACACAAATAAGAAAAAGCTAAAGGAGTTCATCAGCACCAAACCAATATTATAAGAAATGCTGAAAGGTACTCTTTAAGAAGAGGAAGAAAAAGAAAAAGGTAAAGATAAAAATTATGAACAACAAATACATATATATCAAGTGAATTAAGAATCTGATGAACAGAATAAACTAGTGAATATAATAAAATCAGGGGCATAGAAAGGGAGTGGACTGACAATTCTCAGAGGGAAAGGGGTGAGGGGGCACAGGGAGAGACTAAACAAAAGTTGTACACCCATGGATGAGGACAAGGGGAGGGGGCATTTTAAGGGCAGAGGGAGGGGTGGAAGCCAGTTGGAAGGGAGCTATGGGAGAAAAAAAGAGGAACAATTGTAATAATATGAACAATAAGGATTTATTAAATTTAAAAATAAATACTTACTATTTTTAAAAAAAGGTTACATTGAGGCTCCTCAAAAAGTTAAACAGAATTGCTATATAACTCATATTTTAGTCATATATATATATATATATATATATATGTATATATATATATATACCCCAAGTAATTAAAAATAGGAACTCAAACAAATACTTGTATGCTAATGCTCATTGCAGCATTATTCTAGCCTAAAGGTAGAAACAACCAAAGTGTCCATCAGCAGATGAATGAATAAACGATGTACTATATGGGTACAATGAAATATTAATCAACATACCAAGAAATGAAGTTCTGATACCTGCTACAACATGGATGAACCTTGTAAAACATTATGCTATGTCAGAGAAGCCAGACACAAACAAATAAATATTGCATGATTTCACTTATGTGCAATTTCTACGATAGGCAAATTCATAGAGATGAAAACTATATTAGAGATTATCAGGGCTTGGGGTGAGAGAAATGAAAAATTATTGCTTCATGGGTACAGAGTTTCTGTTTGGAGTTATGAAAAAGGGTTTGGAAATAGATAGTGGTAATTGTTGCAGAACATTGTAAATGTAATTAATGCCATTGAATTGTACACTCAAAATGGTGAAAATGGCCCCAGCCAGTTTGGCTTAGTGGATAGAGTGTCAGCCTGTGGACCCAAGGGTCCTAGGTTGGATTCCAATCAAGGGCACATGCCTGGATTGCAGGCTTGATCCCCAGTAAGGGGCACATGCAGGAGGCAGCTGATCAATGGCTCTCATCATTAATATTTCTGTCTCTCCCTCTCCCTTCCTCTCTGAAATCAATAAAAATATATTTTTAAAAATGGTAAAAATGGCAAATTTTATGTCATATCTATTTCATCATAATTTTTTTTAAAAAGACTGCTTGGCAGCTATGAAGAGATCAGACTGTAAGTTAAGATGACTGCCAAAATCCTGTTTAACCAGGATTTATTCCACTCTTCTCTGTGTTCCAGGAAGCTGACCTGGGTTGATTGAACTCTCTGGCTTCTGGTTGAACTTGACCAATGTGGGGCACTGAGACCCAGGGCTGCCATGTAGGGCAGGGCTGACAGGAAGCCACAGCTGTCTGGTCAGCCCTGAGACTCCATCACATCCAAGCCCAGCACAGAGGCTGTTGCAAGTCTTCTTCTTCTTCTTCTTCTTCTTTTTTATTTTTTTAAATATATTTTGTTGATTTTTTTACAGAGAGGAAGGGAGAGGGAGAGAGAGTTAGAAACATCCATGAGAAAGAAACATCGATCAGCTGCCTCCTGCATTCCCCCTACTGGGGATGTGCCTGTAACCAAGGTACATTCCCTTGACTGGAATCGAACCTGGGACCCATGAGTTCGCAGGCCGATACTCTATCCACTGAGCCAAACTGGTTAGGGCGCAATCTTGGCAGTCTTAAGGCTGAGTCCAGCACAGAAGTTCTCTGGGGCACAGACACAGCTAATCCTCACGACCAACTGGTTTGGAGGTCAATTCCCCCCAGGGATACTAACAACAAGCAACACTTAAATACAACAAGCCTGTACACACAGTCCACAAAGGGGTGCACCAAGAGTGTCCACCTCAGGTAACTGGGGAGGCGGAGCCACTGGGCCATATAGGACACCTAGCACACAAAGCTACTCTACCAACTCGGGGAAGCAGCAAAAATGCAGAGACAAATGGCTGTCTCCTAACCAGGTGATCTGGAGATAAAAGAGAATTGCAGTTTGTGGAGATATTCAGGCTTTGGGGTTAATGAAGCAACACCCTGTTACGTCCAGCATCTGACCTCTTGTGTTTATTACATCCCTGGAACCATATACAGGACAAAATGAGGGATATTTCTCCATCACAGACCCTACATCATCTATACTCTACAACTATTTCCTCACTTTCCCTCTTTGCCCTGAATACTTTTCTTCCACCTGGCTCTTCCAGCTGCTGAAAGGTACACATAAAACCTATACCCCTGGTAGGTCGGGGAGCATCTAGGTTTGAGGTGTCACCCACACCCTTCAAGTTATCCTGTGTCAGACAGGAAATCCTTCATGTCCTGCCTGGCTTATTTCACTTTGATTCAATATGAAGAACTCTGATTGAAGTTTAACTCCCACAATATAACCCTTAGGTCTTGGGCCCCTGGACCAGTTCTCTGCGGTCTGCTAGTCATTTCATGCCAGCATTTCAGACCAAGGCCCTGTGAGTGGCTGTGCCAATACCATAAACTCTCTTTGTTGTTCCTATTGCTTTACTCCCACAACAAGCACTCACCCACGTAATCTTATTTTCTTCCACACTGTAAGGATCCAGACAGCCTTTAGACAGCCAGCTGTATGATCTCAAGACCCATTACCTAACTTCTATATGCCTGAAATTGTTATTTATTATTAAGGTCTTAGCCAATGCCTAGCACATAGCAACCTCAGTAAACATTAGTTGTTGCCATATTTTAAAAAATAGCAATATGTTCGTGTACCTGGTACAACCCATTTCATCAAGTTTGAGGCTTTCTGCAGAAACTGGTTTGGCTCAGTGGATAGAGCGTCAGCCTGCGGACTGAAAGGTCCCAGGTTTGATTCCGGTCAAGGGCATGTACTTTGGTTATGGGCACATCTCCAGTGTGGGGTGTGCAGGAGGCAGCTGATCTATGTCTCTCATCAATGTTTCTAGCTCTCTGTCCCTCTCCCTTCCTCTCTGTAAAAAAAATCAATAAAATATATATTTAAAAAAATTTGAGGCTTTCTGCCAGTATACTTCTCGTTTATTTTTTTAGATGGCATCATACAATAGTCTTTTGTGTTTGACTTATTTCATTTAGTATAATGTTTTTGAGATTTATCCATGTTGTTTCACATATTGATAGCTCATTTCTTTTTAGTGCAGAGTAGTATTACATAATAAAGACATTTTAATCAATTATCAGTTAATAACTATTTGGTTTGTTCCAGTTTGTGCTTATTATGAAAAATGCTATTTGATTATCAGTTTTGATGTATATATTCACACTTGTTCTTGAGTAAGTACTAAGAGTGGGATTGCTGGATCATAAGGTAGGTATATAGTTTACTTTATAAGACACTGTCAAACTGTTTCCAAGTGTCCATACCATTTGCAATCTCACAATGTACTAGAGTTCCAGTTTGCCTTTATCTTTTTTGTTTCTTAATTCTCCCCTGAGGATATTTTCCCATTGATTTTTAGAGAATGTAGAAGAGAGAGAGGGAAAGACAGAGAAAGAAACATCGATGTGAGAGAAGCACATGAATTGGTTGCCTCCTGCACTCGCCCTGACCAGGGCTCAGGCAGGGGAGAGCCTGCAACTACGGTAAGTGCCCTTGACCAGAATCAAACCCAGGACCCTTTGGTCTGCAGGTGACACTCTATCCACTGATCCAAACTGGCTAGGGAGCCTTTATTTTTTAACAGATGGAGTGTAATTGCTGGACAAAAAGAGCAATAATGCAAATGTAATAAACGTTAGCAATCGGTGAATCTGGAAAACAGTATGCAAGTGTTCATGTTACTATTCTTTCCTCTTAGATTCCCTCCTCCCCCAATTATTTTTAAATTTTAAAAATTCAAAACAAAAAGTTAGGAGAAAAACTAAGTTGCATATTATATGGAATTGAACTGATTCTAAAGTTAATCTGGCAGGGAAAATTTGCAAGGAGAGACAGGAAAATTTGAAAAAGAACAACGAAGGGGAATGGGTCCTACTAGATATCCAAACTGCCTCTAAAGCTACAGTAACTTAACCCTATTTTATTGTTGTACACAGAAACCTCCCAGATAAATCACACATAGATTCTAGGAAGAGGTTCATGTGGCTATGGATATTTAGTTTATAATAAAACGGCATTTTAAAGTTAGAATGAGTTAGTTTATTATAAAGAAACTTGACTATAAAAATTTTAAAATAAATACTCTATCCCATTTGTAAATATGAATTCAGGAAATACCAGAATTGTAAATATTTTAAATTAGTTTTTTAAAATATATTTTATTAATTTTTTACAGAGAGGAAGGGAAAGGGATAGAGAGCTAGAAACATTGATGAGAGACAGACATCGATCAGCCGCCTCCTGCATGCCCCCCATTGAGGATGTGCCCGCAACCAAGATACATGCCCCAGACCGGAATCGAACCCAGGACCCCCCAGTCCACAGGCCGAAGCCAAACCGGTTTCGGCTAAATTAGTGTTTGTTTTTTAAATATTTTTTATCGATCTTCTACAGAGATGAAGGGAGAGGGATAGAGGGTAAGAAACATCGATGAGTAAGAAACATCGACCAGCTGCCTCCTGAATGCCCCCCTACCGGGGACGTGCCTGCAACCAACCAAGATACATGCCCTTGACTGGAATCAAACCTGGGACCCTTCAGTCCACAGACTGATGCTCTATCCACGGAGCCAAACCAGCTAGGTCAGGGCATCATCACTTTTAACTGAGGTAATGGTAAAGATACAGTTTTCTTTCTTTCTTTCTTTCTTTCTTTCTTTCTTTCTTTCTTTCTTTCTTTCTTTACTTTGTGTGTAACATTTAATAAGCTCAATCTACATCCAGAATAATTTACATGAAAGGACAATATTTATTTAAACAGAACTCAATAAGGTAACTATGGTATCATCAGAGTGCATCCAGAGGAAAATCAGGAGGAGGGGCCAAATGAGACTCAATCAACGGCACTCCCACACCTTTACTGTTTGATCTACACTGCCAGTAACCACATATGGCGCCGTCTTATGGAAATCCAGGGAGGTAACAAAGTGTTCATACGCATTGAGGGTCTTCATGCATCGCTTGTTCTTATAATCCCATATACGTAGGGTTTTGTCATCAGCACAACTCAAAATAAACTTCCCAGAATGGAACAGAACTCCACGTACCCAGTTATCATGACCCACAAGGGTCATAAGGCACCTGCCAGTACTGACATCCCACATCCTAATAGTCTTGTCTCTGGATCCAGATAGCAAGAATGGCCCAGGCTTGCCACTTTCTTTAGTCTCAGGTCCTGTTGCTTCAGAGATGGAAGAATCTGAGCTTTCTGGGGCCCAGGAAATGTATTCTACCACCTGCTCATGTTCTCGAAGCTCAGCCTTGCATTTCTTTGTTGCTACGACCCATACTTGCACAGTCTGGTCATCGGAACAGCTGGCTATCATAGTGCCACCCTGATTTGGCCACATCATACGTACCCACTCTCTATGTCCTGTGAATGTCTTCACACAGTAGCCAGTTTTCACTTCCCACGTTTTTATAGTTTTATCTCTTGAAGCAGACACTATATGATCTCCACTGGGTATGATGGCTACTGAAGAAACATTGTGATCACGGTCGTGCATGGTTCTGATGCATTCAAAGCCCTGAAAGTCCCATAGTTTAATGGTCATATCTGCAAAACAGGAAGCCAGAAGCTTCTCACTGTGGTCAAATGAAATATCCTGTACAGAGTCTGTATGCCTCTTAAGAGTTCGTTCAAAATCTCCAGTCTCATAATCCTACACCTTCATTGTAGCATCCTCTGAAGCAGAGACCATAACACTGAACACAGGGTGGAAAATAACTCGAGTGACTGGACTTCTATGACCCCTCAAAGCATATTTTTCTGGTGGACGGGGAAATCCATTCTTTTGGGTCTCCTTTCTGACCAAGATGTCCACCTGATGTAAATTCTTCTTTTGCTTCATTTAGTTTTGATTCTAATTCCATAACCTTGTTTTGTAATCTAATAACAGATGCCCTTTTTTTCCCCAAAAGACCAGCATATTTCTTATCTAATTCTTCATTCATATCTAATTCAGCTTCTTTTTTAAAAACTGAATATGCCTCTTCATAACCATTTGAACGAAGATAATCTGCTATAGCCTGATTTCTCAGTTGCAGGCCCCTCCCTGGCTGGGCCCTGGGTTGGGGTGCCTGCAGGAAGCAACCTATCAATGAGTTTCTCTCACACTGATATTTCTCTCTGTCTTTTCCTCTCTCTTCCACTCTCTAGTTCATCATGTTGTCTTTGGGACAGCACCATTTTGGCTGTAATGTCAAGCTTATTTGATATAGTGGTATGTCCCCTTCCTTTGGGAAATCAAAAGGCTTTGCAATCCCTGGATTTGTAATTAAATATTTCACGAAGTGACTTCCACACAGAAGAATATGATTCTTTTATAAGTGAATTCAACCAGTAACCAGGAGATATTCAGCAAGTTAGATTCATTCCACCTTGTTTACCTTTGACTATAAAATAAAGCAGCAGCCTGAAGTCTGGATGTGTTCTGTGGTCTTACTCATGCACAGAAGATCCACCTAGACTCAGCTTATTCTCTTTGTCTGTCTCTTCTTCATCCTTTGCCAGTCCTCCCTCAGGCTCCACGAACCCTTGGCTGTGCTAGCGCAGCACATACATATCCTTTCTTTCTTTAAAAAATATATTTTATTGATTTTTTACAGAAATGAAGGGAGAGAGATAGAGAGTTAGAAACATCAATGAGAGAGAAACATCAATCAGCTGCCTCCCGCATGCCCCCTACTGGAGATGTGCCCACAACCAAGGTACGTGCTCCTGACCGGAATCGAACCTGGGACCTTTCAGTCCACAGTCTAAAGCTCTATCCACTGAGCCAAACCAGTTTTGGCACATACTTATCCTTTCATTCATTGATTATTTTGATAGGCTCGAAGCGCTGCACTGCCACCTCCATAGTCTCCTTCCGTCCTTCACCCAGTTTTCTTTCTTTCTTTTTTTAATTAAATCTTTATTATTCAGATCATTACATTTGTTTCTTTTTTTTCCCCTCCATAGTACCCCTCCACCCAGCTCCCTCCCATTGACCTCATCCATAAGTGTATGATTTTTGTCCAGTCTTTCCCTGAACACCCCTCACCCCTGTCTCCCTGAGAATTATCAGTCCACTCCCCTTCTGTGCTCCTGATTCTATTATATTTACCAGTTTATTCTGTTGATTAAATTTTTAATTCACTTAATTTTTAGATTCACTTGTTGATAGATAAGTATTTGTTTGTTCATAATTGTTCATCTTTTACCTTTTTCTTCTTCCTCTTCTTAAAAGAGTACCCTTCAGCATTTCATATAATACTGGCTTGGAGTTGATGAACTCCTTTAGCTTTTTCTTATCTGTGAAGCTCTTTATCTGCCCTTCAATTCTGAATGATAGTTTTGCTGGATACAGTATTCTTGGTTGTAGGTTCTTGCTATTCATCACTTTGAATATTTCTTGCCACTCCCATCTGGCCTGCATCGTTTCTGTTGAAAAATCAGCTGACAGATGTATGGGTGCTCCCTTGTAGGTAATGAACTGTTTTTCTCTTGCTGCTTTTAATATTCTCTCTTTGTCTTTTGCTCTTGGTATTTTAATTATGATGTGTCTTTGTGTAGTCCTCTCTGGATTCCTTTCATATGGGGTTCTGTGTGCTTCCTGGACTTGAAAGTCTATTTCTTTCACCAGATGTGGGAAGTTTTCAATCATTATTGCTTTAAATAGGTTTTCAGTATCTTGCTCTCTCTCTTCTGGCACTCCCACAATTCTGATGTTGGTACGCTTGAAGCTGTCCCAGAGGCTCCTTACATTATCTTCACATTTTTGGATTCTTTTCTCTTCTTGCTTTTCCAGTTGAGTGTTTTCTGATTCTTAATATTTCAAATTTTTGACTTGATTCTTGCCTTCCTCTAGTCTGCTGTTAGGTCTCTGTATAGTAATTTTTTATTTTAGTCAGTGTATGTTTAATTTCTAGTTGGTCCTTTTCCATCTCTAGCTGGATCTTTTTCATCTCTATTTGGTTCTTTTTCATCTCCTCTTGAGTCTCGCTAACTTTATCCAACTTTTCTAGGATATTCTTGAAAAACCTTATAAGCGTGGTTTTGAACTCTATATCCACTCATTTGTTTTCCTCCATTTCTTTTGTTTGTGATCCCTTCCCTTGTCTCAACATTTTCACTATGCCGGGAGAACTTCTGTGTTGTATTCAGCCTTATGATACCAGACTTGTAAAACCGCAAAAGCCTCTCTGTTGAGCTTGGGATGGGTGGAGTCTCAGGGCTTAAGGGACCGCCTTCCAGTTGGCCCTGCCCTCCACAGCCCCTGAGTCTCACATGACTGGGTAATCACTGGAGTGGTCCCTGTGCATGCCCGCGCACACATTCTCTCACAGTACCTCTAGACTGCTGCTCCTCTAGCTCACCTGTGCTCTGGAACCATATGAGTCTGGGTCCCCAGGGTTTCGCCTGAAACTGGGGTTTAGTGAAGTTAGAAGTGGCACAGTTGGGAGGGTCTATCTCCTGCCCACTCGTGAAAGCCAGCGGCACAATCAGCAGTCTGTCCTCTGCAGCACAGTGCCGTGCCTGCCACCAGACCTCTGATCTTTTGCGACTCCCCTAAATTTCCGTGCACTTCTCCCCCTTCACAGTCCAAACTCCCCCCCAAATGAGTTTCGGCTGGATCAGGGGTTTAGTGTCGTAGGATAAGGAGTTCAATGCCTTTGAGAGTCTCTGTCTCCCTCCCGCCAGAGAAAGCCAGCCAGGTTCTCCCGCACCCACTCTCTCCACACGTGCATCTCCGTACCTTAGCTTTTTGCAACTCCTCTGGGTCTCTGTGAGCCCCTCTCTTTATTTCTAGTTGTAGAATTTCCACTCAGCCAGCTTTCCTGTGGTTCTGGATGATGTCTGTTCTGTCTTTTAGTTGTAGTTTTGAAATTGTTGTGCAAGACAGCAGTGTTTACCTATGCCGCCATCTTGGATTCTCTCCTTCACCCAGTTTTCAATATTGTTTTCCTTTCACATTATCTTACAAACATGATTTCATGTTTCTTCATGTTATGGTATTTGCAAACTGTTTTGTAATTTTAGTATTTAATAATTTAATAATTTATTGATGGGTTCTATTATTTTAAGTCACACTAATTTACATACAGATTTTATTTTGGCCTATTGCACTGTTTTTAATTCCTAGGTGAGAGACCAGGCCAAAGTATATCACCATTGGTTCTTGCTAAGTATTACTTAAGCGTCCTTCTTGAAGGATTATGTCTGTTTATCTGGTGGCCCCTAGCCAGGTGTGAGTGTATCTGGTTCCCAAAGCTTTGACCAGCGTTGGATATTTAATTTTTACACAGTTTAATGACTGTTAATTGGGACCATACTATACATACAGTCTTTAATTTGCATTTCCCTAATTACTAAGGAAGTTGAGTCTTTAAAAACTATATATGTTTATTGTTTGTATTTCCTCTTAGGTGCCTATTCAATTCAGAGCAGCAGGCATCTTTTGAGTGCCCACTCTGTGCCAAGCCCTGTGTGCTTTCCTCAAAGAAGAATGACCTAACAAAAAGGACCATTTGAGATAGGGTGGGGAGCCAAAATAGTAGAGAAAATAAATGACTAACTGTACTCAGTTGGTAGAAGCACAACATTGGCAGGCAGTTTGGACAAAGTCCTGTGGGTTAAAGACAAAGTAGGACGAGAGTGGTCTCCAAAACAGATTAAGTTTGGCAAGTGATTTGGAGCTGAACAAGTGATTATGTAGCATGCACATTAACTCTTTATACTAGTATGTCCTACTTAAAACTATATTTCCACTTCATGGCTTTCATTTTTTTTTTAATGTTTAAGTTGTGGTAAAATATACATTATATAACATTTACTAGCTTAACCATTTTTAAAAAATATATTTTATTGATTTTTTTACAGAGAGGAAGAGAGGGATAGAGAGTTAGAAACATTGATGAGAGAGAGACATTGATCAGCTGCCTCTTGCACGACCCTTACTGAGGATGTGCCTGCAACCAAGGTACATGCCCCCGACCGGAATCAAACCTGGGACCTTTCAGTCCGCAGGCCGACGCTCTATCCACTGAGCCAAACCGGTCTCGGCTATTTAGTTATTTTAAAGAAAACACATTTTATTGATTTCTGAGAAGGAGAGAGAGATAGAAACATCATTGATGAGAAAGAATTAATGATCGGCTGCCTCCTGTACGGTACCACACTGGGGATGGAACCCACAACCCGGGTATGTGCCCTGACTGGGAATTAAACCATGACCTCCTGGTTCATAGGTCAACACTCAACCACTGAGCCATGCTGGCCAGGCTTAAGCATTTTTAAAAGTTTATTTATTGATTTGGGAGAGAGAAAAAAAAAATCTAAGTGCTATTCTACTCATCCATGCACTTACTGGTTAACCCTCACATGTGACCCAACCACAACCCTGGTGCACCAGGACCATGCTTCAACCAACTGACCTTCCTGGCCAGACCTACTATCTTAACCATTTTAAAGTGTACAATTCATTAGTGTTAAGTAAATTCACATTGTTGTGCAATCAATCACCAGATGTTGGCTTTCCTTTGTATATTTTTTCATTTCATTTTTTTATTTTTAAAATATATTTTTATTGATTTCAGAGAGGAAGGGAGAGGAATAGAGAGATAGAAACACCAATGATGAGAGAAATCACTGATTGGCTGCCTCCTGTAGCCCCACACTGGGCCCTTGACCAGAATCAAACCTGGAACCCTTTACTCCACAGGCCGATGCTCTATCCATTGAGCCAAACTGGCTAACGCATGGCTTTCCTTGTTAGTTAATTAGTGAGTTTTATTAAAAAGAAGTTGAAATTTGTATAAATTCTCTTTTTTGTAATAATTACTATTGTTTGCTTAATATTTTATGTTGATAATGTTCTTTATTTTTTAATGATTTCAGAAAGGAAGGGAGAGAGAGAAAGAGAGAGAGAGATCATTGCTGAGAATTATTGATCAGCTGTCTCCTGCACGCCCCTACAGGGGATTGAGCCTGCAACCCGAGCATGTGCCCTTGATCAGAATTGAACCCTGGACCCTTCAGTCACCAGGCTGATGCTCTATCCACTGAGTCAAACCAGCTAGGGCGATAATGTTCTTTTTTAAAAATCTATTTTTATTTATTTCAGAGAAGAAGAGAGAAAGGAGAGGGAGAGAGAAATGAAACATCAATGATGAGAGAGAATCATTGATTGACTGTTTTCTGCACACCCCACACTGGGGATCCAGCCTACAAATCTAGGCATATGCTCTGACTAGGAATGGAACCATGAGTTCCTGGTTCATAGGTTAATACTCAACCACTAAACTACGCTGACCAAGCAGATAATGTGTTTTTAACATAAATTATCTCCTTTGATCCTTATAAACATGCTTCTGAGGTAGATGTTATTCCAATTTGACAGATGATAAATCTAAGGCCAAGAGGTAAAACGACCCAACAAACCTGGCATTTTTATCTCGGAGAAGCAAAGAGCATCACCCAGATTTATAGGCGGAGGATTTCATTCATTAAGTCCTTCATGAAATAAATATTACCTGAGTACTTATTGTATGCCAGAGTTAGGAGAATAATGTTGAACAAAATAGACATATTGCCTGCATTATGGAGCTCAAGGACTAATGGGGGAAAAGGCATTAACGAAGAAATCATGAAAATAATGACGTAATTATAAACTCTCATTGAAGGAAAGAATACCGTGTTATGAGAACAATTTCTATATAATAGAAATACCAGACAAAGTCCTAGGGTCAGGAAAGGTTTCCCCTAGGAAATAATTTCTGGAGATTTTTATTTTTCTCTTCCACACACTCTGTCCTCAAGCCTCAAACTTCACAGGAATGACAATGTGAAATCTCTTCATTTGAAAAACACCTGAGACTGAATATATATATATATATATATATATATATATATATATATATATATATTCTATGTGCATTTGTAAACCTTTCAAAATTATTCACCCTGACATTTCTGTGTGTCTAGTCCATAATATCCTTTCATTGACATTATATGGCTTGTATACTGACACCAACCTTGTGAAGTAGGCAGGCAAGCATGACTATCTACATTTTACTGATAAAGAATGTCAGCGAAGTTAGGGCCTAGTTGGTGTGGCTCAGAGCATCAAGCCATGAACCAGGAGGTCACCAGTTCAATTCCTGGTCAGGGCACATGCCCGGGTTTCAGGCTTGATCCCCAGTATGGATCTTAGGGGTTATGCAGGAAACAGCCAATTGATGATTCTCTCTCATCGATGTTTTCATCTCTCTATACCTCTCCCTTCCTCTCTCCCTAAAATCAATAAACACATGTATATATAAATTCCCCTCCCTGCCACCCACAACATACACACACACACACACATACCACACATACAGAGAGAGAGAGAGAGAGAGAGAGAGAGCTCTACCAAAGGGTTTTAAGCAGGAAAGTAGCATGATCCAATTTAGGTTTTAGAACCCACTTCTGGATGAGAGGACAGAAAGTGGTGGTTTTCCAAGTATGGTCTGGGACCAACTACCGAGTCAGAATCTCTGGGGCTAGAGCTCAGGATACTTACGATCAGCCAGATTTGGGAATTCTTTACAGGTCCTAATGCAAGAGAGAGAGAGAAGCACTGTATTGGAGGAAGTGGTGCAACCAGTTAACCTGAGTAAGACAGCGGCTGTAGTAATCAGGTGAGAAGTGATGAGGCACAGAGACAAAGGACTGCCCTTGTGACCCATTCCCAGACAGTGGCTGAGGTCAAGGAAATGGAACTGGGGTTGCTACCCGGGTCCTCTGACTCCAGAGCCCCTCAGCCTTGCTATTTGTTGCTATAACTTGATTATAAATATTGTATACTAGTATTTGCAAATCTTGTATTTCTTTCGCACTTTTATAAAAAACCTAGGAGAGGAATAAGGGACGGACGAATAAGGCCTCAAAAGGGCTGAGTACACAGGCAAGGACACGGGTAGATTCGATTAGACAGTCACAGATTGGGGGAGAGAACAGACTGCAGGGAAGATACACGGCATCTCCCCTTCTAACCCCAGGAGGCCTCCAGGAAGCCTTAAAACAATAACCCCGGAAGCCCAGAGGGTGACCCCATTTCCTTCCCCGGGGTTATTACTGGATGTCAGGCCGAAGCAGTTCAGGAATTCAGGAAACTGTAAAGAAATCACGACCGCCTCAACAGCCGTCTTCTCAAACATAACATCAACAACCTCAACAATAAGATTCATGAAAATTCACCTCCCTTGCCAAACCCACCACCACAGACACTGAAGGAGGCAGGTGGAACTGTGGGGAGAGGCTCTTTGCTGCTGCTGCTTCCCCAGTCCGACTCGTCCTCAACCCTGGCCTGAGTTTTCCAGGGTCTCGGGGAAACGGGGGAGACTGACAAGCCTATTTCTGGGTCAGGGCACCAGAGACTGAGGTCGCCTCCACTCTCTCCTGGCTGTCAAGTAGGTCAGGATTGAAACAAACTGAGGGAAAGGCTGAGGTTGGCGTTCCAGGGGAAGACTTGGGCGTCCAAGTTCCTGGGGAGGCCACAGGAGCTAAGCCAAGCAAGGGAGAGTGGAGATGTTGGGGTGCAGGGGGGCGGGGATGGGAGTGAGGAGGGGAGAAAGGATGGGAAAGGCGTGGCGAGGTGGAGGGTCTAAAGGATTGGCATTGGGGGCGGGCAGGGATGTGTGGGAGAATGACCAATCAGAGAGCGTGCTTCCGCCAAGGGGCGGGACAGAGGCCTGTCCTTCGGTGCTGATTGGATAACGGCGCCGCGGCTCGGCGACTCAGCGTTTATATACGGCAGAGGCGGCTGCGGTGCAATGGGGTCCGAGCGCAGCGCACTGGTCCGAGTCGGGCGCTTCGCTTCCCGCGGAGTTCCTTGGGTCCCCGGGTCCGTTCTGACCCGCCCTCAGGTTCGCTCCTCGGCCTCCCCACACCCCCCACCCCGACCCCCAACTTGTGGTTCAGCTCCCCAAGCTCCCGGCCTTGACGTCTGCAGAACGCAATGGGGACGGTCGTGAACGCCTCCGACGGGAGCGGGACCCTGCTGCAGCCCTACGACTTCGAGCTGCTCTTGAACATGAGGCCGCTTTTGGAAGAGTACTGGTGAGGCCCCGGGACGGGGGAGGCCAGGCCAAGGTCGTGATCCTGGTGACTGAAATGAGCAGGGGGTAAGCGGGGTGGTGGGGGAGACACCGCCTGCAATGGTTTTCTTAAAAAAGCAAAGGTTTGGCTCAGTGGATAGAGCGTCCGCCTGCGGACTGAAAGGTCCCAGGTTCGATTCCAGTCAAGGGCATGTGTCTTGCTTGCGGGCACATCTCCAGTGTGGAGCGTGCAGGAGGCGGCTGATGGATGACTCTCTCTCATTGATGTTTCTGACTTTCTATCTCTCTCCCTTCCTCTCTGTAAAAAAATCAATAAAATATATTAAAAAAAATAATAAAAAAAAGCAAAGGTACCAGCCCTCCTGTACGGGCTCCGCATTCCCGCTGTCTAAGGTGCAGGCAGGCGGTGTGAGGCCGCAGAGAGAGAAGGTCTGGAAGAGAAGAGAGAAAGAGAGAGAGAGGGGGGTGGGGTGGGGGAAGAGGAATGTGCGAGGAGACAGACCCCAGAGGGAAAGAGTGTAGTGAGGACTGGTCTCTGGGGAATGGGGTTGACTTGAACTCCTAGCCCCCTCCGCCGATTCCTCTTTGTCCTTTGTGGTGGCCTCGTGTGGCCGGGTGTGCCCGTGGACATGGTTCCGGATGCTAGGGACAGCCAGCCCTTCACAGCCACCACGTTGTTCTCCAAGTGTTGCCTCGTCCCAACTGAGGACGAGGCGGCAAAGTCAAGGAGTTCTTCAAGATTGGCGGCCGGCTCTCTGGCCTTGCCCTGCGGCTCCTCCAAGGTGTTTGCGGGCTGATTGTGCGCTCCAGCCGGCTTGGCAGAAGCTATTGGCCACAGTCTTCTTACACCATAGCCCTGTGTTGCTTCTGGGCGTGGGCCAGCACTTGCCACCCGTGCCGTCGGGAGAGCCACAATCACCAAACCCTTGGACACAGTCGCTGCAATGGGCTATGGATTTGCATATTTTTCACTCCTCACTGAGGATATGTTACTATTGATTTGAGAGAGAGAAATATCAATGTGAGAGAGAAACATTGATCAGTTGCCCTAATGGGGGACCGAACCCACAACCTGGGTATGTGCCTTGATGAGGTTCGAACCCAGCACCCTCTGGTGTACCGGACGATGCTCCATCGAGTACATCCTCAGTACTAATTTAGTAACGCTGTCAGGAGAGGAGGATTAGTCCCTTTTACAAGTAAGAAAACAGGCTCGGTGAACAAAGCAGTTTTTCCAACGGCACCAAGTTAGTGGGTGGCAGAGGTGGAACTCCAATCCAGAGCACTCACGCGAAGAGATGAGTGGGTATTTCTCTAACCCTAACCCACCCACGAGCCCATCCCGTGTGCCTTCTGCCTGCCAGGACAACCTCAATTTCCATCGCTCTGATCTACCTGCTGTTCATCTTCGTGGGGCACCACTACATGAAGGCGC
>PVJN01035958.1:0-21780 GCA_004026805.1 Lasiurus borealis | reverse complement strand
ACCCCCCCCCCCCCCCCATGCACAAATAGTCTATATATATAAAACCCAAATGTGCAAATAGACTGAATGGTGGAACAATTGAACAACCAATTGCCATGACATGCACTGACCACTAGGGAGCATAGCAGAACATGGTGGGCATTGGCCATGACAAGATGGTGGAGCAGATGTGCAGGAGTGCCAGATCAAGCTGGTTGCTGTCATTGGGGAGAGCTTCTGGCAGTTACTGAAAATTCTTTGCTCCCACATGACCTGGTCCTGTCAGGTGCTCGCACTTGCTGCTGGCACCAGCCCCGCTCACACCTGCTGCCAGTACCAGAGCCACTGGTCACATCTGCTTCTAGAGCCCAGCACCAGCCCCAATCGCTAGGCACCGTCAGTGGGTACAAGTGGCAGCTGCTAGCCCTAACCATCTCCTCCTGCTCCTCAGGAGCAATAAGAGCCAAAAGTCACCGCTCACACCTACTGCCAGTGCCCAGTGCTATCAGTGTGTAGGAGTGGCGGTGGTGGGACCAAGGCTGTGGGCAGACGGGACCAGGGGCCATGGTGGGAGAGGATGGGCAGTCTTGTGTTCCACAGTTCCTTTCAAGATGTATAAATTCATACATTGGGCCTCTAGTTATTAATAATATCAAATGCTGAGGAACTTAATTTATGTCCTCCATCTAAATTATAAAATCCATCACTCCACTCTGCCCCCAACTTCTTCTGTTCTCCTCTGTGACTCTGTGTAGCTTTAGTTTTGTTTGTTTTTTGTTGTTGTTTTGTTTTTGTCACATAGGAGAAACTCACACTGGATTTAGGACCTACCATAATGCAATACAATTTCTTCTTAATCATGACGTTAACTGTAACTACAAAGACTCCATTTCAAAATAAGTCACATTCTGAGGTTCTGGATACATACAAATTTGGGGGAACCCTATTGATTTATCATCCTATATAATAAAAGAGTAATATGCAAATTGACCATACATCTGCTACACCCAGCCATGCCCACCAACCCATAAGAGCGAGTATGCAAATTAACCCAACCAAGATGGCTAGGGCCACAGAGAGAGCAGGAGGAAGGCTTGGGTTGCCCCTGGCAATGGAGGAAGCCAAGCCTTCCACAAATCCTGGCTGGCCCAAGCCTCTGCTTAAGGCAACAAAGTTTCAATGGCTGTACAAGCAAAAGGCTTGGCTCTGCTCCAGGCTACAAAGTTTCAATTGTGGAAGATAAATAAATCCCAGATACCAGGGCCTCTGCTTGGGTTGCCCTGGGGAACATGGCCAGCCTGCAAACCACCACAAGCCCCTTGCCCAGGCCATCCCACACCTTAGGGAACACCCACCCTGATCCAGGACACCCTTTAGGGTAAACCAGCTGGCTACCACACATGCACCAGATCTCTATCCTATCTAATCAAAGAGTAATAGGCAGATTGACCATCACTCCAATATACAAGATGACTGCCCCCATGCGGACATAAGATGGCCATCACAAGATGGCCAGCAGGGGAGAGCAGTTGGGAGGGATGAGGCCTGCAAGGAAGGGCAGTTGGGAGTGAGCAAGACCACAGGGGAGGGCAGTTAGGGGCGACCAGGCTGGCAGAGGAGGGAAGTTGGGGGTGACTGGGCCTGCAGGGAAGGGGAGTTGGGGGGGACCCAGGCCAGCAGGGGAGGGCAGTTAGGGGTGACCAGGTCCACAGAGGAGGGCACTTAGGAGCAAACAGGCTGACAGGGGAGCAGTTAGGCATCAATCATGCAGTCAGGGTAATGGTTAGGGGTGATCAGGATGGCAGGCAGAAGCACTTAGGGGTAATCAGAAAGGCAGATAGATGAGCAGTTGGGAGCCAGTAGTTCTGGATTTTGAGAGGGATGTCTGACTGCCCATAGGTAGGATTGGGCCTAAACAGGGCAGTCAGACATCCCTCATGGGGTCCCAGATTGGAGAGGGAGCAGGCTGGAAAGGACACCCCCCAAAATTTTGTGCACCAGGCTTTTAGTAGGATATAAAGAAGATTATTATAGCTGAGGAAATGGATACTTATCAATAAATGGCTTTTGTAGTATCAGTTTTTGTTGCATAACAAACTACCTGCAAATAAAGTGGTTTAAAACAGAAACCACAGATTATTTCTCACAATATTGTGATCAATCTGGTGGAGGCTGGATAACATAATACATAGTCTCACCCACATATCTGACAGTTACCTTCATGTATGGGCTACTAAGATGACTAGGCCAAGTGTCTCTTTTTACTTAGCAGGCAGCCTGGGTTTATTCACAGGGTTCCTAACAGCAACAACAACTAAAAACAAATCTCAGTATCTAAATGCTTAATAAGACTCTGCTGATCTTATATTTCCTAATGTCCATTGGCCAAAGCCAATCACATGATCAAACCCAGAATCAATGTGGGAAGAAATTATTCAGGAGTATAACATAGGAGGGTAATTATTGTGGTGGTTTGCCTTTTGGGCGGGGGGAAGAAAGGCAGTGTATTCACAGACATATTCTGTTTTCCAGTGCAAAGTTTATAAAACCCGTCTGTAACATACCAAGATAGAGAGATGCATGAATATCCACACCAACTTCAGTAGAAAATCTCCTTGGAAAAACTTCTAGTATCAGATACTAAACAAGCTAAAAATGAAAGAACCCAATAGTTATCTCTTCTTTTCACAATAAATGCCAATTTATGGGGAGCTTATAGAATACTGGTGTGCTTTTGTTTGTCTTTTAAACAGCCAATTGTTTACCAAAAAAAAAAAAAAACACAAGCCAAACACGCACACAACTGAAAGTGTTATATTTCATATCGTAAGTGAAACTTGACTTTTTAAATGACGAATTAAATATTTTCCATCTTCTAATTATTTATGAGTGATTGACAACCATCAGAAAACTCATTTCATAAACTCTTGCTTAGCAAGTGCTTACCTGTAAGGTTTTGTCTTTTCTATAATTTCAATCAAATGTAATAAAAATCAGAGCTCTTTTCCTAAATTGACCCATGGACTGTCAACATGATGTAGGCTTTGTGTCTCAATTATTATTATTTGATATCAATTATTATTTTTTCTATTATTAAGAGAATTTCAAGAGACAAATAAACTCATTTGTGTGGGCCAATGGTGTTTAATGAAAATCTCTTGGCAAAGAAACACTAAACTTTTTTCTTATAAAGTTGACCTTCTGAGCTATTTGAATGTAACTTTATTGATTTCAAAATACTTCACTAGTCTAGGAGGATATGTGACCTTTATTATCTTAGAGAAGGAAGAACACGAGGCTAATAATGCACAGGCAAGCAACTGTCAGGCTCCTGACAATATGGAAAAGAAACAAACAAGGGGAGTGTCTGGAGGCAGAGAAGCATCCAAGCTTAAAAGGCTAAAAATAAGCCAGTGACAACAAGTGAGCAATTGCACCACATTTCCTTATACTCACCAGCACTTGATACATGGTAAGTAAAAGCAACAGCAAGCACATTTTAACTACCCTGAAGGTCAGGCTGAGTCTCTGCTAGATTTTAGCAATTCTAAACACTAGGTAACAGGAAGATTTCTCTTCCCTTTATCATGGTTTGAGGTATGATCAAATACCTTTTCAAAAGATAATAAGAATCTTATCCATCACTATCATAATCACCAAGTAAAATGAATTAAGAATCTTCTAACTTACTTCAATGCTGTGTGCATGTTAATTTTACTATAATAAACAATAGTCAGCAGTCTTTACCCCCGGCTTCAGTTTTTCTATCTAAATTGTTTGTGAATCCAATAAGCGTTCTATTGCTTCTTTTTTTTATAATCTGTATAAAATGAACATTTCCAAAGCTGAGTAGCAAACTAGTGAGTCAGATATATTTTGTGTGTGTGTGTGTGTGTGTGTGTGTGTGTGTGTGTGTTTTCCTAAGGAGAGGATCTTATATTAATTTGGGATGAAATCAGTATTTTCATGCATTTCAGGTCTTCCTAGAAACAAATTCACCCAAGAATATGTAGGCTGCTGAGTTAAAATTAACTTAGGGGTTTAGAACGTAAAATTTAAAAACTTAAATCCCATTAAAAAATGTTTTTGAAGAAAAAGTTACCCAAGATAATTGCATCCTCACTGTCTGTTCAACTACTGCTATTCTTTGTTCCTATGTATCCCATGAAAACAAAACATCTACCATGGCAATACCTCACAGGTGTTCAGACTGAAGGATTTTTGTGAGTTTATTTGAGCCAAACTGTCCACAATTGCCAGGAAACAGAATCTCAATTGACTGAGATAATGCTCCGGAGAATGGCAATTTTGCACCTTGCTTTATTTGTTTTTTCACCTTTACTGTTGAAAGCATTACATACACTGAGTGGCCAGATTATTATGATCTCTGAATGCATAATTATCTGGCCACTCAGTGTATATTCTATGTAATAAAAGGCTAATATGCAAATTGTCCCCTCAACCAGGAGTTTGACCAGCAGGCAAGCTGGCCAACTGCCCATGTTCCTCTCCCTCACCAGTCTGGCCGGACCCCACTCATGCATGAATTCATGCACAGGATCTCTAATTGTTATTGAGTTAATATATATTACATATACTGACTGGCCAGATTATTATGCATTCAGAGATGATAATAATCTGGCCACTCAATGTATATTTCTCCCCATTGACTCCTTCTAGCTCACCCCTGCTAGACCTTGTTTTATACATTACTGTCAAAAGAGGAGATGCAAGTGGGTTACATGAAATCCATTGGTGAGATATTAGGGAGGTGGGAGAAAGTAAAACAGGGAAACCTCTGAGGTTGGATAAAAAGTAAAATAATAGACACATATTTCTTTTACTTAGGTGGGTGCAAGCTGAACAGTCAACAGCTCAATAAGGGGATTTGTAGTAGCTGCAGATTAACTCAATAACAATTAAGGGATCTGTGGTCTCCACATAGCTGTGCCGCTGCTTTGAGGAGTCTGGAAGAAAAGGAAAATTACCTTGCCATTCCAAAGATATGATATTGTAGATGCAAAAAGACAATAGGCTCAGTTAAAGTAAAGATTGACCTTTGTCAGGGAAGACATCAGCCTAGGGCATGACTACTTTCTTTTTAGTTAAAAGAAAGTTTCAATTCTTTGTGGATATTTTAAGTCTGAGTTCACAAGGCCACAGCCACCGCACAGACCCTTCCTGAGCTAGTCAGATTAGCATGTGGCCCCTTTCCCTTCACAAGAGAAAGTAGAGGGAATAGTGAAGTAACCGGTTATAGGGAAGTGTGTTAGGAAGCCCTGACTGCAGAGCAGAATGCTTAGCTTTGAAGGTTCTATTACTGAATCTTTTGTTTGTTTTCCTTAAGACTTTCATCAAGTTAATTATAATCTTTGAACCTTAGCTCTCTTATTTGTAAAGGTAAAACCTTCTATACTTCCTAAAATTTCTCCCAAATTTGAATTCCATACTTACTTTTTAAATTAGATTATTTATATTAAAAAAATGAAAAGAAACTTCTGATTAGGCAATTATTAAAGCAACTTTTAGCTCTAATTTTAGGATAATACTATAATTTGTCTATCCATAACATAACTTTCTTCTGATTTTTGTACTTTGAAGTATCACATAACATTCAGATAAAAAAATGGAAATAAAAATTTTAACTGAGGAAAAAATTAAAATAATGTCCTATCCTATCTAATAAAAGTAATATGCTAATTGACCATACCTCCGCTACACCCACAGCCAATCAGGGGTACTATGACAAGTAACCCAGCAAAGATGGCAGATAAATTTGCAAATGCAGGCGGTGGGGGAGGAGGGAGCAGCACTCCATGCCGCTGCTGCCAGCTGGGTCCAAGCTGCAATCGCCAACCCAGGCAGGCGACGTGGGCCAGTGCCCTACGCCACAGGCTGGATCCAAGCCTCGATCACGCCGCCTGCCTGGGTCCATGCTATGATGGGGGACCAGGCAAGAAGTGTGGGGCAGCGCCCGACGTTGCCAGATGGATCCAAGCTGTGATCATGGACCTGGGCAGGCGGTGTGGGGCAGAACCCAATGGCGCCAGACTGGATCCAAGCCAAAATCAGGGACCCAGAAGGCTGTGGGGGGCAGTACCAGCTGGATCCAAGCCACGATCCCTGACCCGAGCAGGTGAGATGGGGCAGCACCTGAGGCCACCGGCCAGATCCAAGCCAAGATGGGGGACCAGCAGTTGGTTGGGGACAACACCCTACATTACCGACTGGATCTCAGCCATGTTTGCACCGCCTGCCCAGATCTAAGCCACAATGGGGGACCAGGCAAGCAGTGTGGGACACTGCCCTATGCCACCAGCTGATCCAAGCCAAAATGGGGGGCCGGGCAGGCTGCTGGAGGGGGGAGGGGGCAGCTCAGCATAGGGCAGCACCGAATGATGCCTAGCTAGATCCAAGCCAAAATGGGGGACCAGGTAGGCAACAGGGGGCAGCGCCCCACTCTGCTGGCAGACTCCAAGCCACGGGGACCTGGGCAGCCCCTGCCACGGCCTGCCCAAGGGGTCAAGCAGAGCGAGAAAGCTGGAGCTTCGAAGGCATTTGCTCCCTCTGGAGCCCCAGCTTCTGCATCCCAGCTATGGAAACTGACAACAGGTAGGAGGAAGACCCACCCCCACAGAATCAGCCGTTGGTCACACAGCTCAAAGGCCTGACAGACAGACTCTCATTCACCTGTATCTCAGACAGTGGCAGGAGAGGTGGGACTATGTCCAAAGAAAAACTGTTGATACAATGTAGCTCTGCAGCAGAAAGATGCCAACGTTATCAACAGAAAATGTCTGAAGAGCAACATACATCTGATCTTGAAAGAAGGCGACACCTGCGACAGAATGTATCTGAAGAGCAGCTATTGGGAAAAGGTCTCTCTGAAGCCGAAGAACATCGGCATCATTGACAGAAAATGTTTAAAGAGCAACGTGCCTTAGAAGTTGAAAGAAGGCGGTGGTGAAGATAGACTATGTCTAGAGAATAGTCATCAACAAGTACTAGCAATACTGATAGGAACTGCCTTCTCAGCAAAAATGGAGTACACGAGGCTGCAATTCTCAAACATAGTTGTGGTGGAATGACTGTTAGATGTGAATTTTGCCTATCACTAAATTTCTCTGATGAAAAACCATCTGATGGGAAATTTACTCGATGTTTTAGTAAAGGGAAAGTCTGACCAAATTATATACATTTTCCACATTACCCGGCATATTTAAAAAGATCAATGACAAAGATTCTGACAGTAAAAATTTCATGGAAAATATTTGATCCATAAAGAGTTCTTTTGCTTTTGCTTCTATGGGTGCAAATATTGTATCGCCATCAGGGTATGGGCCATACTGTTTTAGAATACACGGACAAGTTTATCACCGTACTGGAACTTTACATCCTTCGGATGGTGTTTCTGGGAATTTTGCTCAACTCTCTATTTTGGAAATGACCGAAGCTACAAGTAATAGATTAGCAATGCCAGAAAACCAGGGCTGCTCAGAAAGACTCATTATCAACATCAACAACCTCATGTATGAAATAAATGAATTAACAAAACGGTACAAGATGCTACATGAGGCAGAAAAGGAAGCCCAATCTGAAGCGGCAGCAAAGGGTATAGCTCCTACAGAAGTAACTATGGCAATTAAATACAATTGTAACAGTGACCCAGGTAGATTTATTCTCCCTGTGTAACTGAGGTTGCTGTCAGATTCAGAAACGAAGATGGAGAAACTCTTTTTGAAAGGGACTTGCTTATTCATTGTAAACCAGATCCCAATAATCCAAGTGCCACTAAAATAAAACAAATCAGTATCCTGTTTCATACATTAGATGCAATGACATACCCTATTGTTTTTCCACATGGTAAAAAAGGCTATGGAACAGATATTGCATTAAGACTCAGAGACAACAGTGTACTTGACAATAATAATAGACAAAATGTAAGGACACGAGCCACACAAATAAATGCAGTATTATGGATTTCATCTTTCTGTGAGGGACACATTCAATCCTATTTTAAATCAGAAAAATTAACTGAACAATTTATTGTGGATTCATATTCAAAAATGAAGGCCAATTAGATAAATTTCATTAAAGCAAACCAATCTAAGCTGAGAGTTGAAAAATATAGTGGTTTGATGGATTATCTCAAATCTAGATCTGAAAATGGCAATGTACTGATTGGCAAAATGATAATACTTCCATCATCTTTTGAGGGTAGTCCCAGAAATATACAGTAGCTGTATCAGGATACTATGGCAATTGTAATGAAGTATGGCAAGCCTGATTTATTTATAACCATGACATGCAACTCCAAATGGGCAGCTATTATAAACAATTGACAACACTGGCAAAATGTTGAAAACAGACCTGACTTGGTAGCCAGAGTTTTTAATATTAAGTTGAATGCTCTTTTAAATGATGTATGTAAATTCCATTTATTTGGCAAAGTAATAGCTAAGATTCATGTCATTGAATTTCAGAAATGCCGACTGCCTCACGCGCACATATTATTGATATCAGATAGTGAGTCCAAATTACGTTCAGAAGATGACGTTGACCATATAATTAAGGCAGAAAATCCAGATAAGGACCAGTGTCCTCGACTTTTTCAAATTGTAAAATCAAATATGGTACATGGACCATGTGGAATACAAAATCTAAATAGTCCATGTATGGAAAATGGAAAATGTTCAAAGGGATATCTGAAAGAATTTCAAACTGTGACCATTGGAAATACTGATGGATCCCAAATACAAACAAAGATCTGGTAGTACCATTTCTATTGGAAATAAAATTGTCGATAATACTTGGATTGTCCCTTATAACCTGTATTTGTGCTTCAAATATAACTGTCATATAAATGTGCATCAATTAGAAGTGTCAAATATCTATTTAAATATATCTATAAAGGGCATGATTGTGCAAATATTCAAGTTTCTGAAAAGAAATATTATCAATCATGACAAAGTACAGGACTTCATTGAATCCAGGCTGTTTGGAGACTTTTTGGAATGCAAATGCATGACGGATCTCATGCAGTCATAAGATTCACTTGCCAAATGATCAAAATTTGCATTTTCAGGCCAATGATTTTGCTGAAGTTTTAGATAGGGCTAACAGATATAATTCAACTTTGATGGCTTGGTTCTTATTGAATAAAGAAGACTCTGATGCACATAATTATTATTATTGGGAGATTACACAGCATTGTGTGTTTAATAATTATTTGTGGACAAAATGCCAAAAGGGTGAAAATAAAATATTAGGTAGACTGTTCACTGTGAGCTTTAGAGAACCAGAATGATATTACCTTAAGACTTTTGCTTCTGCATGTAAAAGGTACAATAAGTTTTGGGGATCTGTGAATTGTAGGAGGTGTAACTTATGATACATTTCATGAAGTTGCTAAACACCGAGGATCATTATTTGATGACACTATTTGGAAAGATACGATTGATTGACAATGCAATCATCTTTAATATGCCCTAACAACTATGGCAACTTTTTGCATACATATGTGTGTTTGGATGTACTTCTGCTGAAGACAAATTATGGGATGAGAATAAATCTCATTTTATTGAAGATTTCTGTTGGAAATTGCACCGAAAAGAAGGTGCCTGTGTGAACTGTGAAATGCATGCCCTCAACGAAATTCAGGAGGTATTCACATTGCATGGAATTAAATGTTCACATTTCAAACGTCCAGATTATCCTTTATTAATGAATGCAAATACATATGATGAATTGTATGAGCAACAACAAGAAGAGGTTTTGATCAATTCTCTGAATGATAAACAGTGGGCAGCCTTTCAGACTATAACTTCAGCCATTAAAGATCAACTTTGATGCTTTTTCTTGGATGGTCCAGGTGGTAGTGGAAAAACATATCTGTATACAGTTTTAATACATTATATTAGAGGTCGTGGTGGTATTATTTTACCTACCACATCTACAGGAATTGCTGCAAATTTAGTTCTTGGTGGAAGGACCATTCATTTCCAATATTAATTACCAATTAAATGAAACTTCAATTTCTAGATTAGATATAAAGAGCAAAGTAGCTAAGACCATTAAAAAGGCCCAACTTCTTATCATTGATGCATACAATGTATCTGTCTTAGTAATAGACAGATTACTAAGAGAAATTATGAATTTGAATGTTGCATTTGATGTAAAAGCTCTCCTTCTCAGAGGGGATTTTCGACAATGTCTCAGTATTGTGCAGCATGCTATGTGATCGGCCATAGTACGAACGAATTTAAAGTACTGTGATGTTTGGGATGTTTCAGAAAGTTGTCTCTTAAAACAAATATGAGATCAGAGGTTTCTGCTTATAGTGAATGGTTAGTAAAATTTGGAGATGGCAATCTTGATAGCAGTTTTCATTTAGGAATGTATATTATTGAAATTCCCCATGAAATGATTTGTAATGGATCTATTATTGAAGCTATCTTTGGAAATAGTATATCTATAGATAATATTAAAAGTATATCTAAACATGCGATTATTTGTCCAAACAATGAGCATGTTCAAAAATTAGATGAAGAAATTTTGGATATACTCAACGAAGATTTTCACACATATTTGAGTGATGATTCCATCAACTCAACAGGTAATTTGAGAAGGAAAATTCTCCCATTGAATTTCTTAATAGTATTACTCCTTCAGGAATGCCAGGTCATAAATTAAAATTGAAAGTGGGTGCAATCATCATACTATTGAGAAATCTTAATAGTGAATGGGGTCTTTGTAATGGTACCAGATTTATTATCAAAATATTCCGACCTAACATTACAGAAGCTGAAGTATTAACAGGATCTGCACAGGGAAAGCTTGTTCTGATTTCAATAATATGACACTGGGCTTCCATTTAAATTAATTCAATAACAATTTCCCATGATGCCAGCATTTGCAATGACTATTAATAAACCACAAGGACAAACTCTAGACAGAGCAGGAATATTCCTACCTGAACCAGTTTTCACACATGGTCAGTTATATGTTGCTTTCTCTCAAGTTCAAAGAGCATGTGATGTTAAAGTTAAAGTTGTTAATAATTCATCACAAGAAAAATTAATTTAGCACTCAAAGTGTTTTCACTCTTAATGTGGTATACAAGGAGATATTAGAATAAGCTTAATCACTTTACCAGTCATCTTTTGCATCAAAGTTGTTTTTATATAATGAGTTTGTTATTGTTATTATATTATTTTGTTATTGTTTATTTAGTAATAAAATCATGTATTATTTTCGTATACACTGTACTCATTTCCTTTTATTTCACACTTTTATTATAGAGAAAGGGCAAATAGCAATATTAAAATATTTCCTCTAATTCCCTTTCTTTTTTTTTAATATATTTTATTGATATTTTACAGAGAGGAAGGGAGAGAGACAGAAAGTCAGAAACAGATGAGAGAGAGACATCGATCAGCAGCCTCCTGCAAGCCCCACAGTGGAAATGTGCCCACAAGCAAGGTACATGCCCCTGACCGGAATAGAACCTGAGACCCCTCAGTCCACAAGCTGATGCTCTATCCAGTGAGCCAAACCGGTCTCAGCTAATTCCCTTTCAATGTACATGAATTTGTGCACTGGGCCATTAGTCTCTATATATAAAAGCCTAAGTGTCTGTTTGACCATCAACCAGTAGCTATTACACGCACTGACCACCAGGGGGCAGATGCTCAATGCAGGAGCTGCCATGATGAACTCTAACCATTTAAAAAAAATGGCACTGTGGACCTGTTGCCAACAAACCAACACTTGGCTTCCCCCAAGTGGGACACAGGTCCTGCCACCACCCCAGAGTGACACCCACCAAATCATAGCCAATGTTGCCAAGACCCCCTGGAGCAAATAGTGGCCCACAGTCCAGTCCAGACCAGAAATGGGGAGCGGGCCTAAGCCTGCAGGTGAACATCCACTGAGGGGTCCTACCCCTTGGCCCTCCCCTGCCCAAGTGCACAAATTTTCATGCACTGGGTATCTAGTATTATATAACCTGAGTGTGTATCTGTCAGAGTATATATCAAAGTGCATTACAGCTTCTTCTAGTAATCTTCAAAATATTTGAGATCATGAACCATGTTTTGCTGTGGCAGATACTCAGGAGGAAACTATTAAATGTTTGGGGAATGAATGAATAAATAAATAAATTTACTATATAGATATACAGGCACACTTATATTTATGAACATACAGTTTGAAAACATCTGGATACCTATTGCTTTCCTGTTCTTCAGAATTATCCAATTGGCTTTTTAAAAATGACATATAAATTTAATTGATTACAGTAGACAAATATTTATTGATCACATATTATGTGCCAAGTGTTCTAGATACCAAGGATTTATCAGTAAATAAACATAATAAATCAGTGAAATATATGATACATTAGAAGAAATATGAGGAAGTATAAGACAGACTGGGCCACTGAGATTGGCATCAGAGCATATGAAGAAATGAGGTGTGTTGAGGGGGTGCTGAAATTTTTAAAAGAATGTAAAGAGAGGCCTCATTTATAAGATGACATGCAAACAAAGACTAAAAGCAAAACAACTTTTGTTGAATTTCCTTATTCTTAATGATCTGATTTTTAATGTTGTGATAGAAATTTTAAAATATCTTTGATAGATGCCTAAACCTACATATGTATTAAATTCTATCCTATATAATAAAAGGCCAATGGCTGTAATGACCAAAATAACCAAACGAACTATCACCAGTAAGTACATGGAGCACCTCTCAGTCCTTCCCCCATGTCCCACAGGCTCCTATCACCGCAAGGCTGGCAGCCAGTGGGCAGGTGGGGCAGGGGGCAGAGGGCAGGTGGGCAGAGCGAGGCGGGTGTGGTGAGAGAGGCAGGGCCTGATCAGCAGCTACAACAGAGGCTGCATATCAGGCCCAGAGATAGGTCCAGAGAGGCAGCCATCAGTGGGGCATTCTGGATTTCCCAGAAAAGCCAATGGCTGCAGAGGAGGCAGAGCTTTTGATGCAAACTGGCATGGAAATTGATCAGTCAGAACAAGATCTGGGTGAACTGCAATGAGCCAATGGCTGCCTAGAAGGTAGAGCTTTTGACACTGACTGGCATAGTCACCAATCAGAACCTAATCTGGGTGAACTGTGAAGGCAAAATTTAAAGTGGGGGCTTAGGAGTGGTTTTAATGACAACAGCTGTTTGGTGTAAAGTATAAAAGTGATTCAGTTTTTAACAACTGGTTTGGCAGTATAGTCATATGACTGGCTATCAGTTCAGATATAAGGGTTATGTTTTTGTCTGCCAAAAGTATCTCCTCCTGCTGAAAAAGGCTTTCTCCTCCCCCTCCTTCCATTTAAGCAATTCTATCCTATATAATCTACCATACTAATAAAAAGGTAATGTGTTAATTAGACTGAGTCAACAGGCTATCTTCTGGAAGTCCAACTTCCTTCCGGACAAAGCCATGGTATGAGGTCCGAGGCAGTTAGGGGCAAGATCAGACTAGCAGGAAATTGGGATGAAATTAGGCTGGCAGGCAGTTAGGGGTGAGATCAAGCTGGCATAAAGTTAGGGGTGATCAGGCCAGCAGGGGAGGGCATTTGGGAGCAACCAGGCCTGCAGGGGAGGGCAGTTGAGGACAACCAGGCCTGCAGGCAGGTAAGTGGTTAGGAGCCAGTGATCTTGCATTGTGAGAGGGATGTCCAACTGCCAGTTTAGATATCCAACAGTCAGACATCCCCTAAGCGGTCTCAGATTGGAGATAGTGCAGGCAGGCTGAGGTACACACACATTCCCCTCCCCCGCCATGCACAAATTGTGTGCACTGGGCCTCTAGTCTGCATATAATAGCTCATCTGAAAACTAACAGGTATTAACCTCCTAGGTATGAATTGTTTTTAAAGCTTTCAGGAAAATAAATTTTAAGCTGTTTTATAATTTTGAAAAAATGGAAATTTAAAATCAATTACTAACCACATTAAGTGTTAATTAAATTTTTTTATTTCTTTTTAGTCCTGATTTAAGCTTTTCTCTGAACTTGGGAGTTTATATCTAAACATTTACATAAGGCTGACCAGCCCCTACATATAAACACATGAAAAACAAAATAATCATACACACAGAGGCAGAAGAATAGAACAGAAAGCAATGGGATAGAGTTTAAAATATAGTATGTAAATCAGTGGAGGGGGCCAATGGGGAAAATAGGGGACATCTGTAACACTTTCAACAATAAAGATACGTTTTCAAAAAGAGTGTATTTCTATTATAATAATTCCATGAAAAAAACTATTATGTTCAGCTGCAGGGTGGGGAGGACTTGCAGAAAGCAAGTCTATGAACAGAATAGAAAGGCTGGTGAGTGATGGCACTATGCCAGAGCCCCAGCAAGTTAGAAGCTATAACAAAACACAGCATGGTCCCCTTGTGGGCAGAGAGAAAGAAAAAATGATTTTGAGTTTCTTAAGTTATACTATGAAATGTATTTTGACATGCTTTTGGGCAACAGAATCTTCATTTTTCAACCTCAATACCTCTATAAGAGTCTAAGAACTGCTGACTTCACCTTGTCAGATATGAATGCTTTTTTTTTTTTCTTCTCAGAATCATCTTCCTGGATCTCCCCATCACATTCACTTCTCTTAGAGAACATGTTGTTTTGTTTTGTTTTTAATTAGATGTCTAGTTCCTCTGTCCTTGACCTTCAGAGTCCATTTAAATTAACCTTCTTCTGCCTATTATGCTCTTCAAGGATTAGCCAGCTCTTGAGACTTGAAAGAATTTCAGTCTTGTTAAAGGTCTTATGTGATGTTTATCTTACCTTCTCTAACCTGTTCTAGACAATAACTACAATTTCTCCTTACAAAATGTTCCCTAGTTCTAGAAACAGAACTAGTAAGCAGCTCATAACTTTAGCATAATCAATAATGGTGACTATCCAGAGAAAAAGATCCCCTCACTATCGCCTCAGAAAAGACAGCTAATTTCGGACCTCACTTGATTAAAAACTTACCCATTAATACTAGAGCTCAACATGTGAGTTAATAATTTCTCAATAATTTAAGTAAATATTAATAAGTGAATGTCAGTTACTATGATGAATCTGATGGATTTTCTCACTCATGATTTTTTTAAAAAATATTTGTCCATTTGTTTGTTTGAAGCTTGAACTAAATATAATGCCAGCCTGACCTCCGTTGACAGAAATTTTTGTCCATTTTTTACCAAAAGTCAAAGTGACAAAATTCAGAAGCCTATTATTTTTTTCTCCAATATAAAAAGAAAAATAAAGCATCTTCCTCATGCAATAAGCTCAGCACAGTTTCAAATATTTCTTTAAAAGTCATAGCTCTATTTCCACTTGCCTTTATGTGCTGCTCTTAGTGAGTTTGCCCGTGAATTCAAATTTTATTTCAACCTGACCCATGATTACTATAAACACAAGACAGCCGTCTGGAAGAGGTAGACATGAAACTGCTTCAAACTTGCATTATCAAACATTTGTCTACTGCTTCAATTATCTAATGCTATCTAACAGTCACAAAGTTTAGTGGCTTAACAAAAATTTATTACTATGTCCCATAATTTACAGGGCCTGGCTGAGTATTTCTCTCTTGGGGTCTGCCATGCTTTATACAATGACAATCAAATGGTGTCTGGAGCTGGAGTCCTCTATATTTTCAGTTGGGCTGAGTGTTCAACATTTCATTAAAGTTGTGCTTTCTGTTGCAGGCTACAAGAGAGTATCATTTTGTAGACTGAAATAATCATGCCATGCCTGAACACATTTAATTCATTTTCAAGTGTGATTTCTAAACTTTCTAGAAAGTAGAGCAATACCTCAATTCAGAGTTTCTGGCTTCACTCCAAACTGATGACACTCATTTTTCTCTCCTCCCTCCTAAAGTTCCATTAAAATGACTGAAAGTTGATGAAGGGTTCGGAAGAATGGGGAGAGTAGAATAGCATTGAAAAGCCCAAAAGTTTGCCACTGCAACCCAGGAATTTTCAGAGAAAGAAATTAAGGAAAGAGTCCGAAGAAACACAGTCTAACACAGCAAAAGCAAGCATAATAATAGAAAGAGAGGTAGAAGAATAGAACAGAAAGCAATGGGATAGACTTTAAAATATAGTATGTAAATCGGTGAATGATGCAACTATTATTTCTACTGTTAGTGTATTACTTCATTGCTGTAAATTCTTATAATTATTTCCTCTTAGACATCTCTACTTGGAGGACCTCAGACATCTCAAATTCAATACATAAAAAAAAAAAACCTCATCACCTTTCCTCCCAGTACTTGCCTCTCTTCCTGTCACATTGATCAGACCAAGCTAAGAGCCTTTGGTGTCAGCCTTGCCCTCAGTTACCACATTCCACCAATTGCTACCTCATAATTAGAAATATATATGTATTTCTATCTTTACCTTCCCATTCTTCTGGCTCATTCAGGCCAATGTAATCTCAAAATAAGATTAAGGTATTCTCCAGACTTGTTCCACAACATTCCATTTCCTATTTCATTTTTTTTTAATTTCTCATATTTATCCCTCTATATTTATTTTTAATTTCATAAGTAAACAATACATTGATACATCTCATATTAAAGTTAGAATGTAGATAATAGAACAATACTCTTCATTAAATTTCAAGTTCATGGAAGGAGTTTCTAAAGCAAAGAGTTAGCCACAGAGAAGCCAGAGGTTTTGTGTAATGTTGCACCTTTGTCTGGCTTCATCACACAAAAATCTTCCATGAATTTGAAAAGGGATATTTTCATTTGTAGCCCAGGCTGCTCTTGCCTGGGATGTGGGCATGAGACCCAGTTTGCACTAACCCTGCTTTTGCAGGCCAACCTGCCTCCACCTCCACATTGAATGTCTATCCAATTTATGAAAACCAGCCCAAATTAAGCCTGGGTGTTCCATTTAGAAAAGATATCTTATAGAGAAAACAAAAACATTAATTTTAAAATAAAAACTAAAAGGACTTTAATGGGTGATTGAGAAAATGGTGGTACATTGGCTAAAATTGAGTGATGGCTGGAAGGAACGGGGCAAGTGATGACACAGTATATCTAGCAAAGGTAACGCTGAGCTATGCAAGATTTAAGAAGGTGGGCTGAAAACTGAAGGACATCTAAGGAAAATAAACTGAATGAAGCAAATGTCTAAAAAGATAACCTCTTACTGTTTTTGTCAAGATTGGAAGCAAGAATTTTTATTTTGCTTATCATTGAGAAATCTCCAAATCCAAGTCTGCCATGTCTCTTAAATATCAAAGTATATGAGGAAGGAAGTCTTTAATTCTGAATATTTTTATTGTCAAAATATTTGTGGAAATAACTAAACCTATATTCTGAAATGATAATTATGTGGCGATTTTATTGTTTACAATGATAAACACACACAAATATATGTTGCTTACATACTTCACAAATAATAAAAGATACACCACAAGCTCTGTTTTCACTCAGTATTTCCTCCTCAGTTAGAGACCAAGAGTAATTCTTAGCCAACATGACTAAGATAGGCCCATGCTGCTTCATTTGAAATCCCTTCCCTGTGTCCTGTATTGTCCTTATCCCAAACCCATTTGGTTCTACATAGAAATGTCCACCCCTACTGTAGAACTAATATTATTAAGCCTTAATTTGCTTTGGTAGTCACTCCAAGCACAGTTTTTGAATACTCTATGTTCTTTAAATGTACAGATTGAGGGTCCACATGCACCTGTGATTCGTCCCCATAATATCCTTAAGTATAGGAAGTATTCTGTTCTGTTGTCCAGATTTATTTCTAACTAGAGAATCAGTATATGAATTTGTGCACAGGTGGGGTGCCTCTGGCTGGTCTGCAGGATCGGGCCAAAACCCACATTCCAAAGCCACCTGCAACTCCTACCTGTCGCTTCTGCTCATCCCAGCCCCACTGTGCCTGCCATGGGATCGTGCCCAATCAGTCCTGATTGGGTGAGGCTTGCAGTACTCACCTGCCATGAGCCCTGCATCTGGCACCCTCTCAAGGGGAGTGGCCTGTGGGATGGGGCTGAAACCGGCTCTCCAACATCCCCCGAGGGGTTCCAGATTGATAGAGGGCAAAGGCCAAGCTGAGGGACCCCGTCAGTGCACAATTGAGTAGGGATGGGCTGAGGGAGGGCTCCAGGGAGTGTCTGGCCTATCTCACTCAGTCCCTATTGGCCGCACCCCAGTAACAAGCTAACCTACTGGTCAGAGCATCTGGTGAACAGTGCATATAATAGTGAGCAGTTGAGCAACCTTAGAATATCATTAACATATTATGCTTTGATTGGCTGTTCTGCCATTCGGCCTATTTACATATTACCCTTTTATTATATAGGACTAGAGGCCTGGTACACAAAATTCATGCACAGGAGCGGGGAGAGTCCCCTCAGCCCAGCCTGCATCTTCTTCAATCTGGGACATCACTCTCACAATCCAGGACCTCTGGCTCCTAACTGCTCACCTACCTGCCTGCCTGATTGCCCCTAACTGCTTCTGCCTGCCAGCCTGACCTCCCCTAACTGTCCCCCTTGCCAGTCTTATCACCCTACACAGCCTTCTGTTTAGTCGTTTTGTCATCCCTCCCTAATCCCCCTGCCAGCCTGGTCACCCCACACAGCCCACTGTTCAGTCGTTTGGTCCTCCCTCACTAACCCCCCTCCCACAATGGCCTGGTCACCCCAGACAGCCTGCTGTTTGGTCATTACTGTTACTGTGATGGCACCCAGACAATTTGCATATTCCTCTATGATTAGTATAGATTATTATCTGGAAGGATTTAAAGAATCCTTGAGAAAAAAAAAGTACTTCTGTCGGAGATCAAATTGGAAACAGATCCTTTATCTTTATAGTGATACTGTCAAACAATGGCATCAAACATATCATAGAAAATGATAGCTTGGGAGGTTGTTGATTAATGACTACCACCCCACACTCCCATGCATCAGAGAACAAGTATGAAATAGCCAGTATGTAGTTAGTGAGCACATGAAGAAGTTATTGAAGAGTTAATAAAAGCACATGTTTTAACATGGTCATTGATGAAAGGATGAGGAAAATAGGACAATTTTCTCAGCATGAGCCTAGGCATGCAAACTTGCCCACCACATGACCTCAGTCCTAAAGGGTAAAAGAGAAGAAGCAGTCAGGAAACCAAAGTCAGGCTCTCATAAAATTGGTTGGAAACAGCATTAAAAAAACAGCCTGATGGTGAACTTGTGGGTGACCATCTAAACCTGTAATGTAGGGCTCAATCGTTGACTATGCTAAATTCTCCTTCAATGAACTAATTCTGAAACTTGGTAGCTATTGCCTTTATAAACCCCACCCTTAACTTTGGTCTGAAGAATGACCTTTATATATTGTTTTCCTTGTATATACCAATACCTAAGTAAATCCCCAAAGCTTTACATTAATCGTGAATTAAGACTAAGATCACTAAATTCACTCACCACCATCCTGCACTCATCATTCACCTCAGCTCATTGGCCTGTATATGCACAAGGCAATATTTACTACATTTCTTAGTAAAAAGCTCTGATTGGAGAATCCCTTCAATGTGGCTCTCAGTTTACAGAACTGTAAAATATTATAAATAGACCTCAGTCTTCAGCCTCTAACCACTTTCCCTTGCTAACCCATGTAGATCCCCAGGTGTCCATTAACACTTGATTTTTATGGCCTTGATTGCTACAATAGCACTTCCTTTGGTTTTCACTAAAACCACGTAGGTTTCTCAGTGTGAAAGAAAAGAGTAGTTTCTGAAGTTATATTTGTTACCATTTTAATTGATTATATAGCAGTTTTATTAGATCAAATTAGATAAAAATGATAGTAGCGAGAGAACTGTAAAAGGACTATGCAAAAAAAGGACTATGCAAATGTAGTACATTATTATCATTTCATTTTGGTTTAATAATCCTACTATCAAGTATGAGGAAATAATAGAGAAGGTGGATGAGTGACCAGTATCCTAGAATGCTGTCATTTTATTTGTGAGTACCTTAGCTCTATAACTGCTGCATTTGTTCCCATGGCTTTTGCCAGTATGACCCTAGTCACAACTGGAAGTGGAATTTCTATACTAAAACTATGAGCTGTCTATTGTCCTTCCTCCAATCCACAATTATGTAGCAGATGGTAAAGATGACTCAGAATAAATGTGTTAAATTAATTTTAAGAAGACAAAAACAGTCAACCAGACTGTTGACTACCCTGGCACCAAGCCTTCGGAATGGTTAATAGGAATTGTCACTGCATGAATATGCAAATAATTGAAGTTAAACTATGCAAGGATGGAGAGGATATTTTGATCATTAAATGTCTCCTCCCAGCTTCTATCAATACCTTAATAGAGCCACCTGACTTCATTAAAGGGGAAGGGCTTCTGCATTACAATTTTTCTTTCTGGATAGCATTTTCCTTTTAACAGATTGAGCAATGACTATTGACATAAACCAACAATTTTTAGTACTCTCCTTATAGGAGATAAAATGAATCTCAGGAAGATTAAAGAAATTAGGTGGCTTGGTCACCTCACACAAACTTTCCATTACAAATGTATTTCTAAATTCATCCTTTCTGTCCAAATTGAATAATTTTTATTAAAAATATTAAATCACCCTGGCCAACATGGCTCAGTGGTAGAGCATCCACCTATGAACCAAGAGATCACCATTAGATTCCCAGTAGGGAGCATGCAGGAGGCAGCTGATCAATGTTGTGCTCTTACATCAATGTTTCTCTCACTCTGTCGCTCTAAAAAATTAATTTTAAGATCTTAAGAAAACGTCTGAAAAATATAATTAAAGCAGAGACCACACTGGTCCTTTAAACAATATCCATACATGAAATGCTCAGTCTCCCATAGATATCTTTCACCTTATTTATCTCTTCAAATGATGTGTAGATACATACAGAAGGCATGGGGTAAGTGGCCAAAATGTCCTTCTGAAGTTTTGGGTGAGAGTTTTCCTGACCTTGTGTTGTCTTAGGATACATGATACGGACACACCATTCTACTGTGGTAACAATTATTGCTAGCAATCTTGCTTAGAATTGGCATGTGAGGGGATAACTCTCATGCCCTGTCACAGCCGGATAGTGCTCTCTGGCTAACCCATCCTGACCTTTTCTCCTCCTAGCAAGTGGCCCTCCATACATCTGCAACATTCTCTAATCATCTATCTGTCTTGATGGAGAACTCACCTGTCCTCTGCCGCTACCATGAAATATATGCTAGGGCTTCACTTACCATCCATGCAATGCAGAAACTGAGGGAAGCATGTGAAAATATAATCTTCAGGTCTCTTTCTGAATGGCCACACTGTGTAGCTCAGTTTACTTTAATATGGCTATAACTCTGCCTTCAAAATGGCTTCTGGTTGGAGTCTCAAATAAGAACTCCATGCACTCATCATTCAGCTCAGCTCATTGTCCTGAATATGCACAAACACAAACATGTACATACACACCAGCACACACAACTCCTCATTCTGTGCTGAAGGCAAGAAGAGGAAATTGGGAGATAGAAAAATAAAGCAATTAGATATCTATCTCCTTTTCTTTTTTCCTCTGCTATTCTCCAAGGATAGAAAGGACATAGTTTTGTTGACTCTACACAATATCTTTCTTTCTTATGATGTTGACCAAACCTTAAATGTATACAGGAATAATTTATTATAAGTATTGGAGTCTTATATGAGTTCTCTATCAGTAATTAATGTTCTAATTGGATACATGTATGTTAGAAAAAAATTGTAATATCCTATTTAACATGTCGAAATAAATAAT
>PVJN01035957.1:0-21802 GCA_004026805.1 Lasiurus borealis | reverse complement strand
CACTTAGTGTTTCTTGTGTATTGCCAAACAGAAAATGTAATTCTATTTTTAATTCTTGATTTCATTTCTCATTTCAAACAATTTCATATCACACTGTTCTTCCTTCTCTACCTTTTCCCCCTCTACTGTGGTTTACCTGTTCTTTCACTTAAAAATGATCATTTGTCTTATTTCCCCTTTTTCTCTGAAACTCAACTCAGCCTTAGAATAAGTTTTAGAGAAAATGTAAAAGGGCTTTCCAAATAATCAGGAAACTGTTCATATGAGATGGTGAATGGGAAGCCTGTTGGCAGTGCAATTTCTGGATTTATATAGGTGTGCATTCAGCAGAAATTGATAAATGAGGATTTATTTATACTCATTCAAAAACACATACAGTGCAAGTTCGGTTGTTGAAATAGTTCTTTTGACATCAGCTTCTTTACATCACTTAAACATTCAAGTTACAGAAATGCAGGTGAGTTCCTGTCTGAGACCTTAACTACTTAAAAGAATCTTCTAAGTTCATGAATGCATATGCAAGGGCAGTGGTGTTAGTTTTGTAAGGCTGCTGTGTAGAGATATAATATTTTTAGCCTAGCATTATATAAACATATACATAAGCATACATGTACACATATTGGATAAAAATTAAACACTGAGATTTTGGAAGTGTTTAACTAAATTTAACTAGGCATATAGTTGGTGTTTGAAAGTTATTAAAATGAATCTGTGACCATGAGAGCTACAAGATATAGCAAGTCTAATACTTAGTGGGGTTAGGATGGGCAGAACTTATTTTCCCAAGTGTTTGTTATTGCACTCAGTATTCTGTTCTGATCTCCCACATCATTATTTTGCAAAGTATGATTCATGGATTGTGTCAGAATTTCCATGGTAACTTTTTAAAAAGGTAACTAAAAAATATATACAGCCTGGTCTCAAGCCATGCCTCACCTGGGGCACCTTATAATCGGCCTCTATAAGCAGCCAAGGTGATTCTTAGTCACATTAAAGCTTGATAGCCACCATTTTTCAACTGCTATTTGGTGAAGACAGAGTTATAGAATTAAAGGAAATTGGAATGACATTAGAAATCATTGAATCAGCCTATTATAGTTATAATTATTTTTAAAATATATTTTTATTGATTTTATACAGGAAGGGAGGAGAGAGATATAGAAACATCAATAATGAGACAAAATCATTGGTCAGGTTCCTCTTGCATGCCCCCTCCTGGGGATTGAGCCCACAACCCGGGCATGTGCCCTTGACTGGAATTGAACACGAAAACCTTCAGTCCACAGGCCGACACTCTTACCTATTGAGCCAAACCAATTAAGGCCAGTTATTTTTTAAAGCTTCTCTGTACATTTTTTAAAATATATTTTTATTAATTTTTTACAGAGAGGAAGGAAGAGGGATAGAGAGTTAGAAACATTGATGAGAAAGAGACATCCATCAGCCGCCTCTTGCACGCCCCCCACTGGAGATGTGCCTGAAACCAGGATACATGCCCTTGACCGGAATTGAACCTGGGACCTTCTAGTCCGAGGGCTGACGCTCTATCCACTGAGTGAAACCGGTTTTGGCTTCTCTGTAAATTTTTAATGTAGAAGTCAAACTATGTGCTATAATCAAAAATTATTTTTATTGTTTCATAGTAAGTGATTGTTTCTTCTGCAAGAACAATAATGTGTCAGAAACAAATCTAGTGATTGGAGGATAACCATAATTTGTAATGTCCAATTTAAGAGAGTTAATCTCACAATATTTTGAAGATATCTTAGAGCAGTATTTGCGCATTCAGCTTACTTTTTTTGAGTATATATAAGCAAAGATGCTGGGGAAAGTGGTCCCAATATTTCATAAATAAATGGAAAGATAAAGCTGGACTTACCCTAGCCGGTTTGGCTCACTGGATAGAGTGTCAGCCCTCAGACTGAAGAGTCCCAGGTTGGATTCTGGTTAAGGGCACGTACCTCGGTTGCAGGTTTGATCCCCAGCCTAGTCAGGGCATTGCGGGAGGCAACCAGTCAATGTGTATCTCTCACATTGACATTTCTCTATCTCTCTCCTCACCTTCCATTCTCTCTAAAAAACCAATGGAAAAGTATTCTTGGGTGAGGATTAACAAAATAAAAAAGCTGCACTTAGCCAAGATGCCCAATAGTAAAATGTTCCAACTGGTTCATGGACTGAAGGCTCTTTAGGTCATCAGGGAGTTGTACCTTCCCTGCACCATCTCTGTCCCTGTCTGACGACTTTCCAGCTACAACATGCTGGAGACCCTTTGTCTCTAAGATTTATTCAGCACTGCAGTGTCTGCCAGGTTTCCTTCTGCGGACTGCTCAGTCCCTCTTCCCTGGGCCTGCTTATTCCACAAGCCACTGATATTCAGGTGCCCCAGAGCGCTAGCTGGGCTCTCTTTCTAAGTTTCTGCTTGGATAATGCCATTCAGCTCCATGGCTTAACCTGTTCATACACTGACACTGCTCACATTTCCATCTCTAGCCCAGGTGTCCATGAGCTCTGACTTTGTGGATCTCATTGCCCAATCAACTTCTCCACTTATATATCAGGGAGGCATTCACAGTTTATAAGTCGAAAACAGTTCTGTTTGTTTCAGCTCACAGTCTTCTTACTCCCAGCACACAAGATACATATTGAAACTCATAACCATCTTAGGGTGTAGCATAAACATCCACTTTGCTTACTTCTTACAAGTAGTGCACCAGTGAAACGGTATAGGTACTACTCTCTACCAGTGACCCCTGACCTTCTCTATTTCCCATCACTCATCGTGTCACTCCTGTCTCTTGGCTGTTGCTGCAGCTGACCAGTTGGTCTGTTTTTTGCCTCAGGACAGTCTCTCTCATTTACAAAATAGCCAGAGTGATCTTCCACACCCTTCCATTAATTCATGGCTAGAAACCTTCCACTGTTTCTCACTGAGATGGAATAAATCTAAATTCCTTCCTGTGTGATGTAATCCCCTGATCTTTACTTTTGTTCCCTTTATTCTCCTCTTTGTTCATAATACTAAACCATATTGTCCATTCTTTTGTTTGCTTGTTTGTTTTATTTTTAATTTTTTTAAATTTAATAAATCTTTATTGTTCAGATTATTACAGTTGTTCCTTTTTTTTCACCCCATAGCTCTTCTCCACCCGGTTCCCACCCCACCCTCTGCCCTTACCTCCCTCGCACTGTCCTCATCCATAGGTGTATGATTTTTGTCCAGTCTATTCCCACAGCCCTTACACTCCTTTCCCACTGAGAATTGTCAGTCCACTCCCTTTCTATGATTCTGATTCTATTATATTCACCAGTTTATTCTGTTCATCAGATTTTCAATTCACTTCATTTTTAGATTCACTTGTTGATAGTTACGTATTTGTTGTTCCTAATTTTTATCTTTACCTTTTTCTTCTTCTTCCTCTTCTTAAAGAATACCTTTCAGCATTTCATATAATACTGTTTTGGTGGTGATGAACTCCTTTAGCTTTTTCTTATCTGTGAAGCTCTTTATCTGCCCTTCAATTCTGAATGATAGCTTTGCTGGGTAGAGTAATCTTGGTTGGAGGTTCTTGTTAATCATCATTTTGAATATTTCTTGCCACTCTCGTCTGGCCTGCATAGTTTCTGTTGAGAAATCATCTGACAGTCGTAGGGGTGCTCCCCTGTAGGTAATGAACTGTTTTTCTCTTACTGCTTTTAATATTCTCTCTTTGTCTTTTGCTTTTGGTATTTTAATTATGATGTGTCTTGGTGTGGTCCTCTTTGGATTCCTTTTGTTTGAGGTTCTGTGCACTTCCTGGACTTGTAAGTCTATTTCTTTCACCAGGTGTGGAAAGTTTTCAGTCATTATTTCTTCAAATAGGTTTTCAGTATCTTGCTCTCTCTCTTGTTCTGGCACCCCCATAATTCTGATGTTGGTACGCTTGAAGTTGTCCCAGAGGCTCCTTACACTATTTTCAAATTTTTGGATTCTTTTTTCTTTTTGCTTTTTCTGTTGAGTGTTTTCTACTTCTTTGTATTTCAAATCTTTGACTTGATTCTTGTGCTCCACTAGTCTGCTTTTAGGTCTTTGTGTAATATTTTTTATTTTAGTCAGTGTATGTTTAATTTCTAGTTGGTCCTTTTTCTTTTTTTCCTTTTTTTAAAATGTATTTTAATGTTTTTTCACAGAGAGGAAGGGAGAGGAATAGAGTGTTAGAAATATCAATGAGAGACATTGATCTGCTGCCTCCTGCACAGCCCCCACTGGGGATGTGCCCACAAACAAGGTACATGCCCTTGACCGGAATTGAACCTGGGACCTTTCAGTCCACAGGCTGAGGCTCTATCCACTGAGCCAAACTGGTTTCAGCTAGTTGGTCCTTTTTTATATCCTTGAGGGTATCACTAAGTTTATTGCCCTTTTCTAGAAAATTATTGAAAAAATCTTATAATTGTGGTTTTGAACTATATATACAGTTGTTTGTTTTTCTCCATTTCTTTTGTTTGTGATCTGTTTCTTTGTCTCTGCATTTTTGCTGCTTTCCTGAGTTGGTAGAGTAGCTTTGTGTGCTAGGTATCCTATATGGCCCAGTAGCTCCACCTCCCCAGTTACCTGAGGTGGACACTCTTGATGCACACCTTTGTGGATTATATGCACAGCCTTGTTGTAGTTAAGTCTTGATTGTTGTTATCACTGGGGGAAGTTGACCTCTAAGCCAATTGGCTGTGAGGATAAGCTGTGTCTATGCAGGGAGAATTTTTGTTTCAGTCAGTGTATATTTAATTTCTAGTTGCTCCTTTTTCATATCCTCGACTATCTCGCTAAATTTATCATCCTTTTTTTAGGTAATTCTTGAAAAACATAATAACCAGGGTTGTGAACTCTATATCCAGTCATTTGTTTTCCTCCATTTCTTTTGTTTGGCATCTGTTTCTTTGTCTCCTTATTTTCACAGCTTCCCTGAGTTGATAAAGTATCTTTGTTTTTTAGGTGTCCTATATGGTCTTTTTAGTTCCGCCTCTCCAGTTACCTGAGGTAGACACTCTTGGTGCACCCTCTTATGGACTGTGTGTACAGCCTTGCTGTAGTTAAGTCTTGATTGTTGTTGGTATCACTGGGGGAAATTGGCTATGAGGATTAGCTGTGGAGATCAGGAGAACTTCTGGAGACAGTCTTATGAGACAAGACTTGCAAAATTGCAAAAGCCTCTGTGCTGAGCTTGGATGGGACGGAATCTCAGAGCTGAGCAAACAGCTTTGGCTTCCCATCAGCCTCGCCCTATGAGGCCCCTGGGTGTCAGTGTCCCTCGGTAATTGCTGTATTCCTCTCTGTGCACACTCATGTGCATCCCTCCAGACCTTTGCCTTTTGTGGCTCCCCTGAGTTTTCATGTGCTCTGGGGACCCGTATGAGTCTGGATCCCCAGGGTCTCACCCAAAACTGGGGTACAATGCAGTCAGAACTGGAGTTCAGGGCAGTCAGGAGGTTCTGTCTTCCTCCTGCTAGAGAAAGCCAGCCACACTCTCAGCAGTCAATCCTCTCTGTGCACATTAACGCCATTGTCTCCAGATCTCTGCCTTTCAAGGCTCCCCGAGTCTGTGTGCACTCCTCCCTTTTCCGACAGTCCAGTCTCCCCCGTATGAGTCTGGAACCCCAGGGTCTCACCCAGAACTGGGGTTCAGTGTAGTCAGAACTGGGGTTCAGTGCAGTTGGGAGTTTCTGTCTCCCTTCTGCTAGAGAAAGCCAGCCAGGCATTCAGCCACTTGGCCTCTCCATGCGCGTGTCTCTGTACCTCAGCTTTTTGCAGCTCCTCTGAGTCTCTGGGAGCCCTTCTCTTTTCTTCTAGTTGTAGAATTTCCACTCAGCCAGCTTTCCTGTGATTCTGGATGATAGCCATCCTGTCTTTTAGCTGTAGTTTTGAAATTGTTGTGCGAGGCAGCAATTTAGGTGTTCACTTATGCTGCCAGCTTGGTTTCTTGCTTGTTTGTTTTAAATCTCAGTAACACATGAAGTTCTTTTTGGTCTTAAGAGCTTTTTTTTTTCCCCTTTCACTTGGACTGCTCTTTTCTAAGTCTTTTTTATGACTTCTAGGTCTCATGTAGAGTAGTCACATCTAGTGAGGTCACGAAAGGCTACTGTGGCCTTTCCCAACCAAACTCAAACAACAGCCTCCACATACACAGTGGATTAGATCACTGTCCTTAATTTTTCCCTTGGGAGTTATTGTTAGCTCTCTGTGTTTATTGATTATCTCTAGAATATAATATTTGAGGGCAAGAGAATATTGGTAATAAAATGTCATATATGCAGATTATAATATTAGATAACTTATATGTACAAAGTTCATGAAGTGGCATAAAAGACTGTGTTTATAGTTGCAATTTAGAGGTGAGAGAATCAGATCTGAGTGGAGATTTGAGATATCAAGACATACTGATGAACCTTTTTTCCTGGATTGATGTAAGTTTTACTAAAGAACCATTCCTAAAGGAGGAAAACTTTGTGTATCCTTTTTGGATTTAGTTGATCAAAGATGTTTGTGTTCATCTCAGATTATGACTGTCTCTGTTAGAGCTCTAAGGGAAGTAAATTCTTTTAAATAACAGTATCAATATAGAGGTCCCACTATCTGGGTCACTTTAAATATACTTTAGGTTGTTACACCTGAGTGGTGGTGTTTTACCCTTGGAAATGCAGCTTTTTAGTGCCAATGGAATCTCAAAATATTAAAAACATGCAGCATGGGCTACGTTAGTGTTCCCCCATTTTTATTCTAATGTCATCCCGTTCACTTGGAAATCAGAGTTGAAACCTGAAAGTTGACGTCTTTTGATAATCTAGCCTTCCCCTCCCACTGGAACCTCCAAGTTTTCTAGGGACAAGATTGGCTTATTTCCAACCAAACTTTGCCCCCGAGTGTTTTCTGCTATTACTCAGGGGTAAAAGGGAAGGAAGGTAGGGGTTCTAGGCTTACTCCAGACTTAACAGCTGTAGATTAATCAACTATATAATAAATACTTCATTAGTCTTTGGTTGTCTTGCAAGCTCTTGCTTAAAGTTGGGAGCCCAGAAGTGATACAATAATCCCTGTGCTTGAAAATAGTGCAACTCTTAGCTCCCTCTTCTAAATAAGGTACTTTTACCAAAGTAGCATATTATTACACACTCTCTCTCCCTTTTTCAAAAGCAAGTATTATTAGCCCATCTTGTTTCTGGTCAATTAGCATTACCCTTTTTTATGTTTATTTGTGTACACTCTTGTCAACGAGTTCTCTTTTATTATGATGCTGTTTAACTGATGTGTAAAAATACTTAAATAAGGAACTTTAGATTCATTTCTCAAATTTTGCATCTTAATTGTGTTGTAACATTTCTAGGCTATCAAAGTATTTTTGAGTGCTTATTTACATGTTTTAGCTATCATCTACAAATTTTTAAAGGGTATAATATGTCTGTGTTTGAGTCATAATCAAAATACTGAACATTATAGGCAGAAGGGAGAACCCTGTCATATGTAACTAAATACCATTCCTCAAGTCACAGAAGACAGAGCAACACATTCAGCTCTATATATTTAGCACCTTCCACCTCCAATCCACATTTCTTCCTCTGCCAGAGAGATTGTGTATAACTTTGTTAAATACATTATGGAAATAAAGGGACACCATGACCACGGGCTTTCTCTATATCACCAATCTAGTTAGTCTAAAACAAAAATTCATGCTGATGGACGTTCTAGATGACCCTATTCAGTACCAGGCCTTGCCATAGTCTGTGAGGTATATTTCCCAGTAGTGTAAGGACTTCATAGACACTGTGAATCTTGCTTTCTCTTTTGATTCTTTTTTTTATTTGCTGCTAGTGCCTTGTTAGTTCATTAACTTTGGTAGCCTGTATAAATAATCAATAACAGATTAAAAAATTATAGATTTTAGAATGACATCAAAGATAGAACCCAGAAAAATAGAAATCAATGCATATACCTAAAAATAGAAATCAGAGTCTGGATCAGTTTTACTATATAGGAAGGGATGAATATTACCTAAGATAGTAAATAATTGTAGTGTTGCTCAAGATTTACCATGTGAAACAATACCCCAAAAGAACCCAAAATTAGTTTGCAGGTCAACAGACAGTACATGGTAACCAAATTGACCATGTATGGTGGCATATTCTTATTCCTTCCTGACTCCCAACTTTTTCTTTTCATCATTTTTAAAGCCATTTCCCCGTAACTACAATGAAAGGAATTAAAACTTCTTTCTTCTCCTGTTCACTTTTAGTTTGGAGACTTAAAATGCCTTCTCTGGAGCATTCACAACAATGAAGAAACTCACTAACCCACCTACACACTGCCTGGTCTTCTTGGGCCTGATTAGACCACACTCAGATTGTTGCCCTGGCTTCTGGCTATGTGACACTAGAAATACGTTGACCAGTTGGAAGGATTTCAGAGAATAACATCTGAAATGATTTATGAGGAAAGATTAAAGGAGTTATTTATAGCTTGGCCAAACAATGACTGAGAGAGCTGCCTGTAAAAGGATGCGAGGCAGATGGACACTGAAGGCGGGAGGAATCATGGAGGCTGGCTCCTGCCGCCGTGGCATGAAAGGCACAGAACGACAGAAATGAAATTAATGAAGGGAATGGTAGCAGCAGTGGATAAGTCAAATGGTTTATAGATAGCAGGATATGTTCTTAAAAAACTATGGGATTTCTCTCACTTCTATTTTGAAAAAATAAGATTTTGAGCATATAAAAATAGTTCAGGTAAGAACTGAGGAATGGAATAGGTCTTGTTCCACTCATTCCTCATATTTTCATTGTTCAAGTAGGTGGAATAGATGCATTGTATAATGAGGAAATGATTATTATCAAAAAATGCTTTTAATCAAAGTGTCCTTGACATTTTCAAACAAGAATGCTCGGTTCCTTCCTTCATGCAAAGATACAACCCCAGCGAAACTCTAATGAAAAGATTGATGCTTATTAACTTGTTCCTTGGAAGCAGCGGGTTCTCAGATCATGGTGTTATAGTTTGGGAGCATTGTATTCCAGTGTATCCTTTTCTTATAAGGGAGAAGTTAATAGTTTATTAGAAGATTTAGAAACAAAGATTCAAATATTTTACAAAATATTTTGGCTTGACCATTTTTATAGAAAAATACTCATGTTTCTCATTTTTATAGAGATATATTTTTGTTTGTCATCAACTTTTGTCTGAGTTCCAAAGATGCAAAGACACCGCATTGGAGGAGGTGACAGCTGTCTTTGACCTTCTGGTGCAAGTTTAGTAACTAATCTGGAAAATAATGAACTGCAATTAATGAAATCTGTCCTCATATTCAAGTGTGTTTCTCAGACAGCACATACAATAATTGAAAGAACTTCCTGCTCTCTAATTAATTAGATTGAATTAATTTGGCATAATAGCTTTTCTGCTGTATCTAGGAGTTGGTGTTCAGATGAAGCTATTTATAAAATTCAAACTTAGGGACTCTAAATGGCATCTTTGATTCATCTGGGGAATTAAAGAGTTAATGCTCAGATTTAATGCCCACTGTCACACGCACAGTCACAGTTCCGGCCTATCTTTGTTTCAGTATCCTGCATTTTGCTCAGGACAGCCTTGTCAACTGCAGGGAGTTTCCTTTCTCCAGTTTCAGCACAGCTTCCGGTGTGGGAGATGGGCAGAGCCTTGAGAGAGAGCAGCACCCTGCACATCTGTGGTGCTGATTAAAAAGATGCTTGTAGGGTTACTCCTTTCATGGCAGTGTTTCTTCCGCATATAAAGTGGGAAAACAAACCAGCCACTGGTCCTTGCCTTGTGTGAAGGTGCTGTTTGAGGCTGCTCATGTTTGGGCTCCCTTGATGAAAGGGACCACATAAATGCTGACTCTTGTGTCTGGATTAAGGGTTCATCATCTTAACTAACTAAACTTCACAAAAGGACCTGGCTGTGTTCTCTAACCTTTGGTTTGCCTTCATTATTCAGGTGCTTGAACAAATAATGTATATGAACATTTCCCCCTGTAATTTAGTGCTACACATAATAAATGCATTTGGATATAGCATGCTACATTCATTGCTCTTGAGTTAACAAAGGGAAGTTTGCACAGGCCTTCGGGCATGTGGACTCATGAAAGTCAAGGCAAGTGCTTTCCCTTCAGTTCCCCTAGGGATGAATTCTTAGGCACTCTCTCTAATGGTAGGAGATGCTTATCTCTGTTTCAGTTTTTCACAGTCATAATATGTTGTTGTCTTTGCCCCAGAATATGGATACTGATGAAGTTGATTTCAGAATCAGGGTTAGTAGCCAATCTGAAAAAGAATAAAAATAAGGAAGTTCCTGAGGTAGTACAGAAGTCCATTGAAGAGACCTCAGCCTGGCTGTCATTTTTCAGAAATTGGCATCGTGTGCTCTTGTGTGATTCTGTGGGTCAGGGATTGGCAACATTTTTTTTTTTGATAAAGAGTCAGATAGTGTTATTTTAGCTTTGCAGATCATACAGTCTCTATCGGTACTGGCTATAGACAATACTAAACAAATGAGTGGTTCTGTTCCAATAAAACTTTATTTAGAATGTTGAAATTTGAATTTCATGTAATTTTTACATCACAAAATATTTTTGTATTCACCAATTTAAAATAAAAACCATCCTTAGCTGATATGGCATTCCAACCTGGTAATAGTCTAGATTTAAACCCTATTTATACCTTTTGAGATTAAACAAGTATTCTGTGTTTTAAGTAAACATCCTTCATAGACATTTGAAAAACAACCATTATTTTGGATGAAGTAAATATTACATTCTCTTTTTTAAAAATACAAATTATTTTTCATATAAATATTTAAATAAGTTTTAACAATTACGTAGAAGTTTCAAAAGTAAGCTAGCTAAATTCTAAAAATAAGAAGCTGTATCTTTTCTGACAATTCCAGAAATATTAGTATTTAAATTTTCCTATATGTAGTACCTCTAATAACTTGAACTAATAATGCACATATTTTTTAGTGAAATAAAAAGTCTGTTTGGGTGATCTGATTCACTTTTATGCACTGATAAAATAGTTTACTTGTTGATGGAAGAAATGGACATTTTAGTTCAGTGGTCGTCAGATTCACTAGTCAACAGAGCCAAATATCAACAGTACAACGATTGAAATTTCTTTTGAGAGCCAAAATTTTTAAACTTCTTCTAATGCCACTTCTTCAAAATAGATTCTCCCAGGCTGTGGTATTTTGTGGAAGAGCCACACTCAAAGAGCCGCATGTGGCTTGTTAGCCACAGTTTGCTGACCACGGTTTTAGTTGTCTGTGTAATTTAATAGCAATGTCAGGTGTTAGACCCCAAGTGCCTATTTTTGAGGAGCATAGGGACTGTGTTTGTGTCTGCTCATATTGTGTATTCCCAGCTCCTGGTACAATCTTTAGAACATAGTAGGCACCTGTGAATGGTAAATTAATAAAACCTAAGGTTCTTTGTTTGAAAGAAAATGGAATTATGTATCCGAATAGTTTTGGGACTGCTAAATACAAGTAGGAACTTCAGATTTTTTTTAGATCAGATATCATTGTTGATGGTTTAAAAATGTGCTTATAGCCGAGACTGGTTTGGCTCAGTGGATAGAGCATCGGCCTGCGGACTGAATGGTCCCAGGTTCGATTCCGATCAAGGGCATGTATCTTGGTTGCGGGCACATCCCCAGTGGGGGGCATGCAGAAGGCTGCTGATTGATGTCTCTCTCTCATCGATGTTTCTGGTTCTCTATCCCTTTCCCTTCCTCTCTGTAAAAGAATCAATAAAATATATTAAAAAAATAAAAATGTGCTTATAGCCCAGCCTGGTTATAATGGCTCAGTGGTTGAGCATCGACCTATGAACCTATAGTTCGATTACTGATCAGCACACGAGCCCAGGTTGCGGGCTTGATCCCCAGTGTGGGGCCTGCAGGAGGCAGTCAATCAATGATTCTCTCTTATCATTGATGTTTCTATCTCTCTTTCCCACTCTCGTCTTCTGGAATCAATAAAAAAAAATTTTAAAAACACACAGAGAATCACATTAACTTAGGAACCATTAGAAAAGGACATTTAAAATTTTGTCCAATTCAGGAAAAGGGATGAATATTAGGAAAGGTTCATTTTCAAACAAAAAATTATGTCAGAAAGTTTGTGTTTTTGAACAAGTGATTATTTTTGGCTTCAGTTGATATTTCTTCTCCCCTCTATGTACACATATGCCCAAGTTACAGGATGTCTGTTCTTTTCCAAATTCTTTGTAACTGTACAGTTCAGCCTTCTTTGCGGCACCTAAATGATTGATTCATTCACTTACTTGTTTATTCATTCAACAAGGATTAAGTAATGAATGGGCCATAATCCTGCCCTTCAGAAAGCTGGGTTTCGAGGAGTCCCTTAGAGACATAAACATAAATGGATTGATGTTACAGATGCTGTAATATGTGTATGTCCGAGTCATTCACTGAAGGCAGTGGGCATTTCTAGCTACAGTTTCAGGAAAAGTAGGTCGTGTTTGAGCTGAGACTTAAAAACAAATAGGCATCCACCAGGTGGAACATGACTCTCTAGGGGAGGAACAGTCTTTAGGGAGTTCAGAGTGGATTAGCACAACAAGCCTGGACGAGCTGCAACCCCACGGAGTGGTGAGGGTCTTTCATGTCATGCCAAGGAGCTAAAATTGTTCTTCTAGGCAAAGGCGCCTCCAAAATAGTTTTTATGCCTCATTATGAAATTCTGAGCTAATCTCTATTTTCATTCATTTGGCCTGTGAAAGCCAGAGTTAAAAATGATGAGATAGGATAAGAGAAGTGATCATCATCTTTCCCTTGGGATATTTCTAAGCAATTCTTTTGCCTGTAACCTACCCATTGGTTACATTTCAGTAATGCCCAGTGGACAGCATGATTGCGAGTCTACCTGGTGTTTAAAACTCAGTCCTTTTCCATCTCTGTCACTAACTCTCTGAGCTACCCAACTGCATTTAACCATTAGGTAAATATCTCTGAGCCTTGATTTCTTGCTGTGAAATGTAGATAATTATACTTATATTCACTGGCCTCATGGGACTTCTCGTTAATATTTATAGCTCAAAATACTTTGCAGTCATTTTTATTAATAGTTACCAGATGTGTCGTAAGGATTAATGAGCTTATGATCTGAAATGTTTTGAGCTCCTGAAATAGGAGGCAACTGCCTGCACAGGGGATATGCAAAATAGCATTAAAATGCAAACAATACACATTTGGAAATTCGAGCTGTTATGTGTGAAGGACAAATGGCACACTGTAGATTTTAGTATACTTTGTAGGTATTTTTGGTGCCCTTAATAAGGTTGCTGAATTAATCACAGGCCATTTCCAAAAATAGAAAGCTAACTACCGCTCACCCCTGCATGCGTGCACACACGCACAAGAAGCCAGGAAGAGCTTAGAAACTAATTTCTAATTTCTCTGTCACCAACTTCCTGTGCATCATCTTTGACTCTGTTTCCTCCACCTTTAGCCAAATGTTTTCAAGTATTCAACAGTCTCCTTTATATGTCTGAATTTTTACTTCTATTTTCTTTTCCTCGGTTTCGTTCTCCACCAAACCATTAAAGCAGCTTCTTTGTTGATTCCCCCACATTTCGTATCTCCCTATTTAAGGATTCATCTTCTGTAAGCATATGACCATCTCATTCAGGAACCTTTGGTTACTCTTTCCTGCCTGTGAAAGACAACCATGTGCTCACAAGGCCTCTCCACATGGCCCCTGCCTTTCTTCCCTCTGCTCAGCGCTGGCCAGTCTAGATCCTTCTCTCTTCCTTCAAGACCTGGATGATGAGTCGCTTCCCCAGAGCAGAGATGTGAGTAGAGGGCACACATCAGACACAAGGTGTCTCTTTTCCATTCTGACCTGGTCACGCCATCTTCATGTCCAAAGTGTCCCTACCTGGGAAATGGCACTCAGAGTTCAAGGCCTGCCTCAGAGTAAAATCAGCCTTGCGAAGGTATGGTAGGCTGGTTCCGTGTAGGAACACTTGCTTTCAAAAAGTCCATTCTAATATCTGTCCTGTTTCTTGACATTTTACTTACATATATGTCCTTCCCACAATGAGCCTGCCAGATTGTGGAGAGCAAAGTCCATGCCTTTCTGATCACCATGTTCTCCATGGTGTCTGCGACTAACACCTGATTATGGTGGGACCTGCCACGTCCTTGTTATACAGAAGTTTACAGTGACTCACAGCCCATTACCTTCTTCACGTAGGGTGGTGTTATGGAGAAATTTGACATGGACAGTGTAGAGAGGGTCCTGTGGTGAATCTCTATGTACCTGTCACTCAGGCTTCAATAAGAATGAGCACATGGCCAGTCTCGTGTGTCTGTACCCCTCTCTCACAAGCATTGCCCTGTCAGACATCCTCTGTTGGAGAAGAATCTTTCTATGACCCTGCTTGTCCAGAGCTGGAATCTAACAGACATCACTGCCTAGCACCCCCTGGAGGGAGGCACCCCAAGTTGCTGGTGCATGAATGGAAGGAATGGGTGTGGTCCATGTATTGTCATAATGCTCCTGACCCACGCAGACCTGATCTGACCTAAGTTTTGACACCATTTTTAGCCGTTTCAGTTATTCTTACTCTGGTTCACATTTTTTTCTGAATGGGGATCGCTGGCATCTTTATGAAACATGCTACATGATTAGGAAGTGGCCACTGAGCGTGAGTGATGGGGACAGGAAACCTGGGAGGGCAGACGTGAGGCCCTCAGCCTCGCAGCCTGGAGCCCTGGGTCAGGGCACCGGGAGTCCCAGTGGCCCTCCGGATCCCTGCATCGTGTCGGAGCCCATCTGGTCCTGTAATTCATTTCAGCTAATATTTTTTAAGCGTTTACTGGAATTTTGTAATTACTCTGAGTCATAAAGAAAAGTGTAAATTATGTTTCTATGCTTCATTTGGGAGGGCAGGAGTTACATCATCTTAGAAGAGGTTTCATCCCCGTGCTTACATTCCATCATTGGTAGCATTTTTATACATTAAGGGGGAATGTTTCATCCCAATCTCGTCTATTTAAAATAAGACCTAAAGAATGAAAGTATTTTGGAGTTCAAACTTAAGAAATGCTATGTGTACTAAGAAATACTAAGAAATACTCTCTGAGCACCTTCCCATCTGTGGGAGACCAGACAACATGGGGGTCGTGAGCCTAAGAGAGTGGCCCAGCAGTGGGGCGGTGCTTGCACACACTCCGTGGGCAAGCTGCTGGCAGCAGAAGAGGGACGGAGAGCTCCTGTGAGGGTGGGCGGGAGGGGCTTTGGGCGAGGGAAGGGTTATGCACCCGGGAGTTGAGGGAGAGGCTGGAGGCCCTCCTTGTGCAGTTGCTGCCACCAGGGCGTCCTCCCTCGTCTGTCCCGTTGCCACCCCCGGGGTCTTTCTTAAACACAAGTCTGACTCTGGTCCCTGGCCTGCAGCCCAGGAGCTCCCATGTCTTCAGGTTAAATGTGTTTCCTTCTTGTCCCTGGGTCCTTCCATCTGCTGAGCCTTGTCTCCTGCCAGTTCCCTCTTCATTGCCTCTGCTCTGTGCCTCTTCTCAAGTCTTACCTCCAGCAGAATGGCTCCCTCTAGCACTTTTCTCCCTAACCAGCCCAAGGCCTGCGGGCTTCTTAGTATCCTTTGCAGGAAGAGGTGACTTGGTGCTGTGAGCTCAGGCCATCCCCACCCTCACTGAGCCATTTTGTTCCAAGAGGTTGGCCTGCCCAGTAGGAAGCAAGACTTTGGCCACCCAGCCTTAGTGTCCTCAGTCTCTGTCCAGGGAGAGTCCGAGGCATAGGACCTTCAGACACCCAGAGTCACCTGAGTGCTCCGGGTGAGAAGGGAGATGAAAGGATATGGAATCAGTAGGTCAGTGACCGTCTGCTTTTCTTCTGGATACTCATACTGCATGCGAACCAACTTCAACTTTCACTATTCACGTGAGGGAGGACTAGGAGCCCGAGTTTGTTCTGCCAGGACGGGGCCCTCTTAGAACTGGGCATTCCAAAGTCCCGACTCCTGCAAGGGAGCAGGGGGGACTGGGAGGGGAGCGGCTTTGTTGAGGGAATAAGGCAGAGCGGTGGATTCCTGGTTCTTAGAGACAGTCACATCCCCTCCATAGTCACATCCCAGCCACTACGAAGTGGCTTTCTGACTCTGTCTCCTTCCTCTGACACCCTTCTTCCTGGTCCTGGTGCGAGTTACTCCTTTAATGCTAGTTGAATGGCATGCCCATAAGTACCGAAGCCCTTTCTTGAGATGTTGCTTGCACCTCTTATTCAGGCCCCGGTCACTCACATCTGCTCTGTTGCTGGAGCCTCATTAGGGATTTGCCTACTTTAGTCTTTAAATATTTCTCGAGCCAGTTTGCCTTCCACCACCAGATCCTTATCTTCAGCCTCCACAGTCTCTGCTCAGGCACCGTAGTGGCCCTACCAGTTACCCGATGAGGTTAGTTTTAGACCACAGCCACTCTCCCCCTACCTTTCCTGCTCTGTCTATGCCCAGAGCTGTGCTCTGGCCTGGCTTCCCTGCACCTCACATCCTGTGTCTACTCACCAGCTTCCTTTTACTCCGTGAGTCTCCTGGGTCACCAAGGCTTGGTTTGAGTGCCTCCCCCTGCTATAGCTCTCCTGGTCTTTCCTGTCCCAGTAACTTCTCTCTAGAGCCATGAGATGCGGGTGTGTACAGACAAAACCTGTGTGTAAGGACGGGAGGGGAGCCTCGTGTGAGACAGCACATGCATTACTGGTGTCAACCTGTCTTGTGTTGCTAGATGGGGGCTGCTGGTTCTGCTCCTTATTTCTTCCATGTCTGTGGAGAGTGTGGTGCCCCTAGCACTAGGCAGGCCTGGTTGACCATGACTTGGTAGAAGGCCTGGTTGGCTGTGACTTGTTAGAATTCCTGAAAGTTGGCCGGCTCTGCTGTGTGTGCAGTGGAAACGCTCTCTGGCTATCTGTTCTGTTCTTGATCTTTCACGCCTGCCTGTCCACTTGTTTCCTCAGCCGGTGCCCCGCATCATGGTGCAGCCCGCCCTCCCGGAACCCAGGACGCCCAGGGTGGCAGAGGTAAGTCAACGGGCTGGGGGCCACCTGGCTGGTGGGTGGCCCGATGCTGTGAGCATTGAGGCCACGCTGGTTGTTTTATTCTAGCATTCTCATTTTGATCATTAACCACAATATAGGCCACTGTCTTCTCCCTCTCTATTTTCCTGTTACACTTGCTATTTCCAACTTGTTAATCATATGATTGCTAAACTTTGAGGTGCTTAGCTGCTGCTGTTGTCTGCTGCTTTAATAGCCCACCGCCAGGCGCAGGCGAGTTCTATAAACAGTACAACCTCCTTATTCTAAGTGTGTGCTTAATTCTCAGTTTTGCATTTTATTCTGATCCGTGGATCAGCGTGAAAAGACGAAAGCTAAGCTGGGAGGGAGCGGCCTCTTATGATCTCCCGCAGATGAACAGCACTTCTCGCCTTATGAATAGCAGGTCTATTTTCTCCCACTGTGCGCTCACTCTCAGGAAATACCATCTCTTCATAGGAAAATTTTATTTATTAAAACAACAGCAAAAACCAAATAATTGGGAAGGAAATTCAGACCTCATACATCCACTCCTTTCTAAAAGGCCCTTCCAGTCAGTGCCCTTGGCATTCGTGAGTTTAACTGCAGAAACACCATGGCCCCTCCCGAGGATAATGCTTGTCATGCTGCTGAGGCAGGACTGGGCCGCGAGGCCAGGGGAACCAGTGGGACAAGTCCCCTGCTGGCAGGGCACTTGGCGTGGCACTGCCTCTGCTCCTCGGGCAGCCATGCTGCTCCTCACGTTGTTTGTCAAGCCGAGGCTTTAGTGGCAGAGAGGTTAAGACCCAAAGATGGCAGACAGGTTTCCCACTCACATCAACTCCAGTCAAGTGGGAGCGGCTGCCTGCAGTGCGGACGGAAGGAGAGGTTGCCTGCACGCTCAGCGGGAAGGAAAGCGGCAATCAGCGCCCCTCCGGTGTCTCGCTGTGGCTGCAGGTCTGACCCGATCCCGGTGCTTCACTCACTGGTGGCTCTGGGTGAGCGCTTTGCCCCTCTGGGCCTTGCTGTAAAATGAACGTGGCGCTACTTTGGGCCTCCCTCAAAGAATCCGTGTGGAAGCAAATAGGGTGACACCAGGGTAATCAAGGGCCCTGTCTCTAGAGTTACCTCCTTAGTACAGGATCTGCTGGCCCTGGGGGGACAGTGGTCAGTCAGGCAGTGAGGGGCTCCCCAGAGGGGACTAGGGACATGCGCGCTCTCAGGGCCACAGCGATTGCTCACACTCTAGACCAGGGTGCTTTGTGCCTGTATTCTTCTGTGCCTGACCAGTGATATTAAAAATAAAAGAGAAAAGGATAAATAAAACATGTATAAGTTGCAAAAGAAAAGTGATTGAAGGATTGCCTAATCTTTTAGAGTATTTATGCTGGTGACAGTTATTGATCTATCGGATTTAGTAAATTTTGCAGCCTAGAGATCCATCACAAAAATGGGCTGTTAATCTCAGGAGGTGCCGTTAATTTTGTACCCCTAGAGTGTGCCTTGTGGGGAAAGGAGGGCCTCTGGAGACAGGAATATAAATGACGAGCCACGTGGAAACGCGTGATTTATCAAACTGCTGAGTTAAGCCAAGTGACTGTAAGAGACTTATAGATCTCAGCTGTTTCCCCGTTCAAATAAATCCTGTATTTCAAATGGAAAATGGCCATTCCTGTAAGATAAATAATCTTTCCGTAAATATTGGAAAACATATTTCTTTTCTGTGAGCAGCACCCTCTCGACCGCTCCGACCCCATCCCCATTCCTGCCGCCTCCTTTACCCTGTCATTGTGAACTGGGAATAGAAAGATAATCTGCCACCTTCTTCAGGTGACTTAAGCTATTGCCGAAAACACCCTGCGGGCCCCTCAGAAACAGCCAAGTTCGGGTGAGCAGTGGCTGTCTTCACTCCTCAAGATGGGGCTTGGTGTGTGTTGTTCCAGAGGGACTCGGTGTGAGAGGGAGAGGCCGCTTCTGGCTCCGTCCTCGTCCTCGTGGGGGCTGGCTGTCGCCTGGCTGGTGTCTCCTGGGATCTGAGGGCCTCCTGGCCAGCCTTCCGCAGCAGCCTGAAAGGAGGCGGGGGGAGGGGAACACTTAGGGAGAGGGCGCACCTACAGGCAGCCTCTGTCTCCCTCCACTCCTTTCAGCCAGAGCAGGCCCAGGGCTGCTTCCTGGGGCCTGAGCTGGTGAAGCTGAGCTGAAGCCTTTTAGGTCCAGCAGTGACATCATCAGCCACTTTGCAGGAAAGGGTTCTTCTGGCCTCTAGTGACTCCCTAGACCCGCTGGGAAGTTGCGCTGGGAAGTGGGCGGCAGGGCTTCTGTTTCCACAGGAGCCAAGTGCTTCCCCTAGGTTCAGGGAGGCGGGGCTCCCCCTGGGGGCATGAGGAGAAGGGGATTTGGTGTGCTCCTCTGGTGTGCACGCTCTGTGGTGAGGTCGTGCCTGCCTCGTACCACACCGATCCCCTGGGCAGCCCCGTGTGTGTCCCTGTCCGAGGGTTCAACTCCATCTGAGAGCGGCAGCTCCCCAGGCCAAGGCCTCGGTCCCACAGGGCGGCCCTCCACTTCGGCTCCAGTCTCGAGTCCAGGTTGCCAGCTGCACTCTGACTGTCTATCTATAAATCAGGGTTCCCAGGACCCTTCCTTGGGTTTGATTAATTAGCTAGAGCTGCCCACAAAATTCAGAGAAATGTTTTACTTACTGGTCACCAGTTTATTATAAAAGGATATAAAACTCAGGAACAGCCAGATGGAAGAGAAGCGGAGGACAGGGTATGGGGAAGGGTGTAAAGCTTCCACACTCTCTGAGCACAACACACCTCACACCTCCATGTGCTCACCATACCAGAAACTCGCCTAACGGTCCTTTTGGGTTTCTATGGAGGTTTCATTGCATAGGGATGGTTGATTAAATCACTGGCCACTGGTATTTGGCAGTTGATTCAGCCTCTAGCCCCTTTCTCCTCCCCAGAAATCAGGGTGGGACTGAGAGTTGCAACTCTCTAAGCATGCTTGGTTCCTCTGGCAACCAGCCCCCATCCTCAGGGGATTTTTAAAAGTCACTTTATTAACAGCCACTACCTGACCCAGCAGGAGTTGTTGGAAGGGGCTGATTCTAAATATCAAGACACCTTTATTCCTCTTGTCACTTAGAAAATTCTAAGGGTTTTAGCAAGAGCTCTGTGCCAGAAATGGAGACAAAGACCAAATATATGTTTATTATAAATCACAGGATCACGGGCATCTCAGAATCTCGATATAGAAGGTGAGGAGGTGGTGGGGGCAGGCCCCAGGGTGTTCGCTGGGCTCTCAGCGCATTCAGAGCACAGCAGGGCCCTCCGGTCACAGGAGGTGCGGAGTGGAGCTGATGCTGCAGCCAGGCTGCCCCCCTACCCTGCAGCACCTCATTTCTCCACCAGCGCTGGGAGGCTCCCACTGACCTCAAAACCCACCTCAGCCCTGTGGAGATGCTCGGCTAACCTTGACTTCTAACCACATACACTTCCCCTTTCCTGCTTCAGGCTCCCCGAGAGAGCACGGGGGTGAGTGTGGCCCCCGACGTGACAGTGCAGACTGCCCTCGCAGTGAAGACCCACGACAAACCCACTGAGGTGCCTTCGCCGCAGCGTGTGGCCACCAACACCCAGGTCCCCGAAGTGCAGGACGGGCCACCCAGCCCCGTGAGCGAGGCCTCCAGCGGGTACTTCTCTCACAGTGTCTCCACCGCCACGCTGTCGGAGGCCTTGGCCCTCGGCCTGGATGCTGCCGCCCAGGCGGGTGGGCAGACCCCCGGCTCGCCCCCTCCTGTCCCCTGCCAGGCCGGGCCAGAGACCGAGCCCCCGTTTCCGTGTGCTGCCCCTGGAGCTGACGGCGCCCTCCCTGCCTCGCCAGAGGGACAGACCAACCTGTCACTACCTGTCCCAGCAAAGCAGACTGCGCGGAGTGATGGCAGTAGGGCGCTGGCCCAGAGAGCAGCGTCCTTAGAGAAGCAGGATGAAGAAGGAGGCACTTCGCCAGCTCATCTGCACCCTTCCGCCCTCCAGGAGTCTCCCAGCCCGAAGAGCGGGGGCGATGGTTCCCCTGCCTCCAAGCTGCTAGGAGGCCCCAAGGACCAGGCCCTGCCAGCCACCGGCTCAGAGCCAGGGGTCTCCAAACCACAGCTGGCACCTGACCTCCTGTCTCAGTCGCCTGCTCCAGCCTCTCCGTTCCGAATCCGCAAGGTGCGGACCTCAGAGCTGAAGTCCTTCACGCGCATGCTGGGCGGGGACCCCGGCTGCGCCAGCGAGGAAGACCCGCTGGCCTCAGGAGGGCCCCGGGATGGCAGCTCTGGAGGTCAGACCCTGGAGAAGCTGGAAGTGTCCTCCGATTCTGAGGAAGCCAGTGAAGTCCCAGAGTGGCTCCGCGAGGGAGAATATGTCACCGTGGGCGCCAACAAAGGGGGCATCGTGAGATACATCGGGCCCACCGACTTCCAGGAGGGGACGTGGGTCGGAGTGGAGCTCGACTTACCCTCAGGTGAGTGCTGCTTGTCAGGACATCCTGAGCACTGGGGCCGTTCTGCCCTGCCCTGTGCTGCCCCTCCCCCTGCCCCTGTCCCTCCCCTACCCTGCCCCTCCCCTCCCCTGCACTGCCCCTGCCCTGCCCTGCCCCTCCCCCTCCTCCTGCTCCTGCCCCTGCCCTGCCCTGCCCCTCCCCCTGCCCCTCTCCTCTTCCTGCCCTCCC
>PVJN01035956.1:0-21781 GCA_004026805.1 Lasiurus borealis | reverse complement strand
CCACGACCCTTGCTGTATCTCTTATCTCCTGGCTCCTGAGAGGGGAAACAATAGCCTCACCCACTGGAATACCTGGGGAGCTTATGGCCTGCTGAGGACATAGCCAGAGGCTGACTATGTGATTGAAACTACAGGAAGCCTGTAGGCAGAGGCAGATCTCTGGGTGTTTCCACTCTTATCTCCTGGCTCCTGACAAAAAACTTTAGTGATCCCTATAACCCAGGCATTTCAGGTGCAGCAGGCCCTGAGACTTGGGACAGTGGGCTGTTTTAGCAGATCTGTAAGTGACTCTGTAATTGAAGCTAAGGGCATGTGAGAAACGATAGAATTTGGGGCCAGGAAGGCAAACAAAGGACAGATATGGGGACATACTGTACTGAGGAGTTTCAGCTTCATCCTGGGAGAGTCCACAAGCCTCTGAAAGAGTTTGAACAAGGTGTACGCATGGCCACCTTGCATCTTAGGGAAGTCACAGGGATGTCTTGATGGAGAATGGATTAGAAAGGAGCTGCAGCGAGAGAGCTAGGAATTGTGTGTGTGTCGGAATCCAGGGCAGAAACAAAGAGGCTCAGAACAGGGTAGACAAATTGGGATGGAACATTTAAAATTTAAAAATGGCTATGTTGTGCTGACATGGGCCAGAGGAGGAATTAGTGGTCGTGGCAGAAAGTGTCTGGCTTGAAAGGCTACTAGAGATTGATGTGGTTTAGTGAAGGGGCGGGAGGAAGTGGTTCATTCAGAGGACCCAGCAGGACACGTAACCTCAGCCGCAGGCATGAGCAGCCCTAAATGAAGATGCCTTTTTGGAATCATCTTTTTCTACCAAAATAGCAACAGTGTGTGCTTAAATGCAGGCATGAGAAAGGAAAGCACGACTTTAATGAGATGAGGAAATTATGAACTCGGAGGAAATCAGGGGAAGTGAAGGATGAGGACACTATGGAGGGAGAAGAGAAAGCTACAGTCAACACATGAAGCAATGACACTTGCAGGCACCTGTCTGAGAACAATTAGATCAGGAAGGCCCTTCCCACAGTTCTTGTATGGGCTCTATTCTCCTGTGGTTGAATGCGTTATTGATCTCTTCTCATTGGAAGCTGCTCAAGATCCCTGCATTTCTTATCAGCAGAATTTTGAAATGAAATCAAATGAGTCTGCTGAGGCTTTTGAATGACATAGATCAGCTTTTGACATCTGACCACATTGCCCCAGGAAAGAGCTGTCCTATTAGAAACTTCCAGAGTGGACTGAGCAGTAGTTTATAGAGGAACCCATAGCAACTGGTGGATTCCATCAATTCCTGGCAGGATTTGTGTCCCAATGCGACACATTCCCATGGCGAGTATGAAACTCCAACATGGAATTCAGCTGCCTTAGCAGATACCACCTTTTAGGCCCTCCCTACAACCTTGAAACTTTTCTGGTCTAAGTTCTTAGACAGCAGCCAGCAGAAAATTCCAGAGCAAGAAATTCCTGCAGGTAAACAAATGCATTCTTCCCAAGAAGCTTGCTGTTTTTATGGCTCAAGTAACTGTCAGAGGCAGATCACAATGAATTCTACTGAATGGGAGGAAAGTAAATGGTAGTCAGAGTCCTTGACCCAGCCACAGTTATGAGCTTTCAGTCATCTTGTGGCTTCTTCACAGAGCCTGACAGTGTAGCAAAGGCAGCTGGGAATTCACACAATCGTCAGAGTAGACAACACACAGCAGCTAGACTCGCCCATATTTGCCTTGTGAGCTGGTTGTTAGAATTGAGTGTGGGATGGAGGGAAGGGGTATTACTAAGGTGTTCTGCAATGACAAAAAAAAGGAGGGGGTGTATAAAGGATACAAAGCTCATTGCACTATGTATATATTTAGCACCCCACCTAAATCCAGAAAGGACAGCACGGAGTATGATGTCATTATGGTTCTTGGGTTGTATACCCAGTTCTCAGCCCCTTTGTAGCCAGTGCCCAAAGAGAAATGTGGGTAGCTATAAACTTCACAGTAGTATCATGGGCTAAGATGATAAATTTCATTGCATCCATGTGGTGTGGTCTATAGGAAAAAAATACTAGTAATAATACCTTACAAAATTAGTAATAATAGTAAATAAAATATTAGTGATGATAACTTCTAAATATTAGTAATACTATCTTGATGCTAGCGTGTTGATATGGAGCAGTGCTGAAGACATCTGGGCAAGCCCAGCAGTACTGGCCCGGGTAATGTGAAATTAAGGGGTGCAATGTGCCGAGACTGGACAATTGCATTCAAACAGCACCCAAAATGCAATGTCAAGGTTGTCTACAACCAGAGTCCCTAAAGCAGTAGTATTTCCTGAAGCGCAGTCATGGTAATCCAATGGGAACCGTATGAAAGAACAGTGAAACCCGTCTGGGCCCCACATCTGCCCACACAGCTGGTAACCAATAGCACGATTCTCAAATACACACCAGCAACACAGGTGTCACAATGTGAAGCCCAGTGAAATGATGGGCAAATGCAGTGGTCACACTTCATTCAAGGTTGATCATGTGTTTTAGGGGAGAAAGATATGCATTAACTAAAGATACCAGTATCACTAGTAAAATTAACTGTGCTTCTATGTCCACACTCATGTTTTAGTTTCATATATTTATTGTTTTACATCAAGAACTCACCTTGGTTTTTTTTTTTTTCATTTAAATAAGTTATTAATAGAAATGAAAACAAACTGATAATTCAATTTGCTTATATCCTTAATTTATCCTAAATTAATCCTTAATTTATCAAATGTTCTCTCCCAAAAACTCTACTTAGAGTGCCATCTTAACAACATTGTGACACCGTCTTCCCCCTTAGTTAAATGACAAACTGGACAATCTGTCCTAAAAAGTCAGAGTTGTCGAAGGTAATTTGAATTGTCCAGTAGCAGAATGGAAAAAGCACATATAGTAGAGAACAAACAGCTGGGGTGACTTACTACACAAATGCTGTTAGCATTTTTAGCCTGTCCAGAAGGTCACATGACTGGGCACAATTTTTTTCTTTGCACGCCTTCATGAGTAAAGTTTACAGCAGCATCATTGGATGATTAAGAAGTTATTCATATCCTCCTACACAGTCCTCTCTCCCCTTAGCTCTCTTTGTAAGCATGCATTTCTTCCGATGTAAAGAGAAAAGCCAATAATTTCAGTTTTGCCTACTAGAAGCACAGTCAATGGTGACAGTATTGACACTCTGCAGAGTCACAGAGATCTTGGTAGGCAGCATCTCTTTCCTGAGAGCCCTGCAGTGGCCCCTGACCAAGCTTTCGTCTCTGGCAGAGCTGACACACCTTTTGTGAGCGAACCACCTCACAGGCCTTCCTTCCCACCTAGATAATGTTGTCTTCGAGCAGAGCTAAGTGAACGCTAGCTGTCCAGAGTGCAAGATGGCAGTCCAGATCACCATGCTATAGGGCTCTGCCGAGACTTTAACCATTAGCATGGGGATCTGGCGGAAACCAAACATTGTTCTCACTAAATGAATGTAAACAGGAGGCCAGAAGGCTGGTCAACCTTGAAGCTCTGAAAGGTCAAAACCAGCCATTCCCTATCTAATTGAGACAATGAACTTCCCCATGAAATAATCACTTAAATCCTGACTGATAAAGATAATCTACTTGTTACTGGAATTGCCTGCTGTAGAGCAAAGGGTGTATCCCAAACCTGAATAAAAGGGATGGCAAGGCCAAAGAAAGGTGGCAGTCCTTTCCACTAGAGGAAGGCTCCCGCCTGGCCCCCCAATATCGCCAAATTAATGTTTTCTGGTCTCTCATTTCCTTTGCATGCAGCCTCCTTCAGAACCTGAACCCTGAACCACGTGGGATGTGGCAAGAGGTTCCCACAGGGATCACTGAACAGGCTCCTGGACCAAGTCCACCACCAACGGATGCCCTGATGATTGACAAGTTCGTATCATCGATCAACGTTCCCAGAAGACAGAAGCCCCAGGAAGATCTGGTCAAACCAGCTCCTATTCTCAAAGTCCAAAGCTCAAGTCCGGTGTCCGGACTACACAGAAAGATGCGCATTTGTAGTTTCTGGTATTGCCATGTGATCACTGAAGTTTTATAAACACAGTTGAGAATGAACTTGGGCATGGGAAACTCCTAATGTGTATCCTTTTCTACTTCTTTCTTTACCTGCTCAGCAGAGAATACATCTAAACGAGAGCCCCAAGTTATAACTCAGCTTCCCTGCTTTCATTCCCCTTCATGAATGTTTCAGTACAGACTCTTCCGCTTAATACACTAAGATGGATAGCACTGCCTCTTCATAGGTACCAACATTCGCTCCCCAGTTGCTGGGATGTTTGTTCTCTCCTCTAATTTTTCCACAATAACTAGAGTTCATTTTCACTGCTCCCATCCTATAGCCTGCTCATTTTTCAAATACCCATCTTCCACTGTAATATTTCCCCGGTAACAGCATTTACCTGGAGGAGTAATTCCATCAGCGCACAGCAGGGTGTCCCAGGGCCTGTTCCCCCAGCCCTGCAGCTTGTGGGTGGCACTGGCCCCACTGCCCTTTCACCAAGAGTTGAGAAAGTGCAGAGGAAAGGGCCGGGCATTTGGAAGATTAAGAGAAATAGAATATTAGTTGGCACGATGAAAGCCCACAGGGACATCTTAAAGACTTATTTCTCTAGCTACAACTTTATTTTTGCCACAGAAAAGAAGAAACCCACCTGAAGCATGGGTCTCGGGCCACAAATGACTTTCATAAAATCTATTTCTGTGAACATCAAGCAGACAAGGGCAGAACCCTCTAGCAATAAGTGACAAGCTAAACAAAAGGGGCCCATTCTTTAGATGACCTATGCTAAGTGCTGGGTAATGGCAGACAGGGGAATTCAAGCATAAGAACAAGGAAGCACTGGGGAGGCTCTCGAATCCAAGCCAACAGAAGGCACTGCAAATGTTTACAAACAGATGATGGGAGGCCATTTATAACACTAGGCAGATACTTGACCACTTTTCTAAGTTGGATGCGCTATGCTAAGTGCTGTGTAATTCTGTATCATTCCAATAATATCATAGAGGAGGAGACTGGGGCTTAGAGAGGCTAAGGAGTTTTGCTTAAGGTGACAGTAAAAGCAAATCAAAGAACCTGAAAAAATGCAGTTCATTTAACTTTTAGCCATTAGGAATAAAAGGAATCTATGCTCTGCCTATGAGCATTTCCAACCAACTCTATTTGGGGGCAGGTGTGAAGAAAGAGAAAGAGAGGGACAAAGGGGGCAGATAAAGAGAGAGAGACTGGCAAACCGAGAAACAATTAAAACTTTGAAACTGCATGGCACACAGCCTCTTACTGATGGGGAACCAGGTTAAGGTGGTATCTCCAGAGATGGTACCTTGTTCTCCATTGTGGCACTTTCTAAACACTTTTCAGAAGCAACTTTAATTGACCCCCATACACTGCCTTTACCACTTCACGCCTTCCTGCTTCCAGAATATGTCCCTTTTCACCCTCACTCCAACTCACAACTCAGAATCTACAGGTTTATATCTTTCATAATAAGGAGGGTATAATGGTGGGGAGTGTGAGAAGTCCAGGCTTGAGAAGATCTTTCAATAAAAGTAAAACCAAAGGCATTTGAAGATGCCTCTCAAGGACAGACAATTTTATTTCAGAGATTTACCATTGTTCTAAACTTTTTAATGACCCATCATGTATTTTTCCATGTTAATGTGCATATTTTAAGAAATTCAAATAAATGAGAGATTGCTATATAGATATGTGACCATAAAGATAGAGCATGAGGGTCAGAGGATACCCACAGACAAGTAGAGACAGATGACTGTCAGATGCAGGCTTAATTTTTGTTCCCTTTTGTGACCCACTTTCCTACATCCTATGTGAGTTTTGCTACATCCTATCCTTTGTTGATGTGGTTTGTTCTCTCCCTGGGAATACTATATAATAAAACACTTTCACAAGTATCCTCATCTCATGGTCTGCTTCTTGAAACAGCCAAAGGCTTTATCCCTTTATTGAATCTCCCTAGATCAATGGTCAGCAAACTCATTAGTCAACAAAGCCAATTTCAAAGTACAATGATTGAAATTTCTTTTGAGAGCTAAATTTTTTAAACTTAAACTTCTTCTAATGCCACTTCTTCTAAATAGACTTGCCCAGGCCGCGGTATTTTGTGGAAGAGCCACACTCAAGGGGCCAAAGAGTGTGATTCATGAGCGGCAGTTTGCCAACCACTGCCCGAGGTCATTCAGTAAAGCCCTTGCTAGTGCTTCCTTAATCTTCCAAATCAACTCCTTATACTGAAGTTTTTGTCAAGTATGCTTCCTAGAAACTAACTCAAATCATATCTAATAAAAGAACAATATGCAAATTGACCATAACTCTGCTACACCCACATGCCATGCCCACCAGCCAACCGGGAGTGAATATGCAAATTAACCCAATCAAGATGGCTAAAGCCACAGAGCAAGCAGGAGACTTGGGTTTTCCCAGCAATGGAGGAAGCCAAACTTCCTGCACACCCTGGCCAGCCAGAGAGTTTTCTTATTAATATTACTATTATTCTATCAAATTATTTCAAGCACTTATTTTAAAATGGCAAGTTGCCCCAATTTTATTAATTACAAAATAAAATTATAAAAGCACATTTTATAAATAATGCTTTTTACAATATACATACACAAACCAAAATTTTAATTTTAAATTACCTACTCAAAAAGTAATTAGGGGACTAACACAAAACATTATTTTATTAGGCAGCACAGACTGTATGTTTTAGTAATAGCATTCAAGTTTAAAACTGATGCATAACATTTTTCTATTATTTAATTGGGATATCTCTACACCTTAATGTATAATCTTGTTGGATGTAAAATTATCCTGAAAAGGTTTGGAAATCTTCAGATGCCGCTCTACCTTCATAATAAGCTATGGAACTTATGAACAACTCATGGGCACATTTTCTGAAGAATAGAAATATTTTCTGCCTCCTAAAAATACTAACTTCCATTACCATTCAGTACCTTAACTCTTTTTCAGGCCAATCATCAGTCTCCTAATTTTCGTCTTGGTACTGATGCCATATGCAAATAATTCCAAATCTGTCCTTCATGCAGGCTGAATAATCATGCAGAAGTTGTATTTTCATTTCCAGAAGGCATAACCATAAAATCTCACTGCCCCTCTATGATCCTGATATATATGAATCCTGACTTCAATTCAGTGGCTGTTCAGTTAGGTATAAATACGCAGATTCATGTCTATTGTGACCCATGAATTCTCTTAATTATGGCATTTTTAAAAACTCTTTGCTAAGGTATGAAAAGAATGCATTATTGTCTACCATAAGTCATGTGAGCTCAAAAGCTCTGTCCTGAGGTAATAGAGAAGACGTCACAAGAAAGGTGACATTTGTTGGTAATAAACAACCAGTTTTGCTCACTAGGTCTGGTAATATGTACCTGTGACTGTGTTTAACACTTGTGTGTATCCTTTTATTTAATCTTATTAATTCCCTGGGATTAGGAAGCTTCGCCAGAATCCTTTTATATAATTTCTATTATTAACCTCATTACAAAGATGAGAAGAACCGAAGCACAGAGAGGTAGAGAACCTTGAGCAGGGTGTCCCACTACAAGGAAACTACTCAGCCAGGATTTGAACCCAGGCCCTCGTGGACTCTAGAAGCCATGCTCTGCCCTGAATGTTCTAATGCCTCTTCTCTCAGGTCTTTATTTGGAAAGACAAAATGCAGAACAGGAAATGACTTCACTTGAAGGCTGAATTGTATTTTTAATCATATTTGTCACCTGTTGAGCTCATAAGCATTGCTTTCTTGATGGATTAATAACCCTAATTACAGGTGCCCTACATTCCACACAGCCTGTTTTCTGTCACTTTGAATTTGAGCAGAATTTCAAAATGTGTAGTCTGGGAAGTGTTCATATCAAAAGGAATCACTCTACCCATCTGAGCTTTATCTTCCCGGGGTCAGGAAACCCTTTCATAGGTAGGGTGACCAACTCGTGTTTTGCCTGAGGCTTCTCCAGTTTTAGTACTGAAACTCCTCCTGCTGAGAAACCCCAGTCTTGAGTCAACTTGAGTGGTTAAATGTACTCTTTCTTCTCAAAGTGAACAACCTAAAATATATTCTTTAAGGAAACATGCACATGGGGTGGTTATATATTTATGCTAAAGATCCTTGCCCCAGAGAGAAAAGGCTGGCTTTTTAAGACTCAGAGGAAATCAACTTTTTGGGGAGAATTTCTGAGATTTGCAGCAAGCCTGTTCTGGTGTTTCCAGATATCCAGATCTGGCCTAGGGAAGGGCGCCCTCTATCTTTAGGTGATGGTTTTGCAGTTCATAAAGCAAACCCAAACTACCCATAGCTTTTCCTACTCTGAGCACATTTTTGTATATAGGCTCCGATTACTTCTGTAATATAATTTATACATACCAATTAGCATTTGCCATGGGAATACTGTTTGGTGCCTAAGCACAATGTAAATGTAAATAAGTATTAATGATCCAGGAATTAACTTACTTTTTTTTTTTTCCTAGTCAGAAGATTCAAACAAGACCACAGGCAAAATGAGCCTTTACTCTCCTTAGCCTGTTAATTTCAGCGCTATCCTTTGCCCTCACCCCAAATTCTCCTATTTGTGGGTGATTACGGTCCACACAATAACACTGCCCCCATGAGGTTGTATCTGGACAGAATAGGCAACTTTCTCTCATTCAAACAAAGCTACTGCATGACTTTTAAATTTGCTACACAGTTGCTAATTTGCAAGGTATGAATTAGGATATTTTTGGTTGCAAATGGGGATAACAGACAAAAGAACTTGAATTTATTTAAACAGAAAGGGAATCGATAAAAAGAATAACAGAACCTCCTGAGAACTGCTTTGGACCTAGCCTTCAGACACCAGAGACCATCAAAATGCTCTTTTGACTTCCTCTGCTAACATTTCTTTGCTCCTGCTTTAGAGTACATTTCCCCACATGGTCAAAAAACACCCCTGCCAAGAAGCCCCAAACTTTGTCATAGATTTTGCCCCATAGAGAAATGTTCATCATGTGCCCAGTCCAAAATTCTGGTGTTTTCTGGCTTCTTAGTAAGGGTCAGATCTTAAATCTGGCCAGCAGGATGTCATTCTACGAAATGTTTTATCTCTAGGAACTGCAGAGATGGAATGTAAGCTGGAGGAGTTGTCATCCTGAATAAAAAGAAATGAAGGACCCAGAAAAGGTGATCTAAAGGTCAAAGGGTAAAACCGAGGACATCACAACTACTAGTACATAAACAAGGCTCAAGGCCCTTCATTAACCACAGGTTTGTGTTTAACTTTCTGCAAAGCAAAGCACTAAAAATAGAGGAGAAGCAATATATATATATATACTTAGTCAAAGCCATCAACAGTTCCACCTTTCAATTTCAGTCTGAAAGGCTCTTACTATATCTATTTAAAACCTGCTAATCCAAGGCTCAACATATGTCTCTTCCTATAATGATTCTTCCCCAGAATCACCTTCTTTTCTAAAACTTTTGTCTACTTTCGAAGTACTGACAACTGGATTCACACATTACTTTGTTTGATCACACATTGTCTTAAATTGTTTATTAATTGGGTTTTTAAAACCTTCCTAACAATTATAATGTGCACTACTAACAACCACCTTCCTTCTCTTTCCTGCTGGGTGAGGCACAGTGCCTAATGCACTCTTGTAAACACTTTTGACAATATATTGGGAAGAGGAGATTGAACACTGAATAGCTCACAGAAAGCTGATCAGATGTGAGCAAGAAGGACTCACTCTTCCCTTAGACTCACTGATATGTAATCTGAGGAGTGACATCAACATGGACACTCAGAAACTGTTTGTAACGTGGGTGACAGGAATTTGTCCCCCATAAATTCTGTGAATGAGCATGAAGTGGAAAAACAACAACAACAACACAAATAAACATTATCCCATCTCTTTAACTTTCTATTTCAAGTACTTTCTGAGGGAAAGAGGAAATTCAGGAAACTTACAGGAGTACCTTTTGTTGTTTCTAGGAGGTAGGGGAGTTTGTATCTCAACATAGATTTCCAGATTTGAAGCTTGTCAAGTCAGGCTCTGAAGTGATTAGAATACTTATTTGCTAATTCGGATTAATTAAAGTGACAGTCAATTTAAACTGATGGAAAGACAAATTTTTGAGGCATATTTTAAAAGCACAATAGTTAGAATCTGATTAACAAAATGTAGGAAAATGTTCCACAGAGAGCACCTTGCTAAATGAACTCCTCATGAAAATTTGTCATTAACATTTTTATCGCTGCGTGCAATGTTCCCAGAATGATGGAACACAGTTTTTTCCTCTAAATAGAAAGTATATTAACATATTTTTATACTTGTTACGCTTATTTAATATCAAAATGGTTTCTTTTGTGTGTGTCAGACTTTGGAGTTCAGAAGCTTGTTGTCATTAAATCTTGAGCTATCTAAGGGACAGGAAAGCAGAATTTTTAGCCTTCCACAAATGAAAAGGTGGCACTTAACTAAGGTAGTTCATAACTTTCCTGAGGTCTAAGATCAGTGAGTCAGGGGATAGGATCAGAAATCAATAGACTCAAGTTCATTCAAATACACCAGGTAACCGCTGCCCTGAACTGCACTGATTTTAAAGCACTGAGATCTGAGGACAGTACCTTATAGTTCAGAGATACATGTGGAGGTACCGATAGGAAAATTACCGACTTTAATACATACTTATACCCAACACATCAAGCAAACACTAATTTCTCTCCATTCTTAGACTAATTCCTTTTATTCTTAGGAATAATGTGTATGAGGTGAGTCAGGAGGAACTTAATTGTGTTGTCAATCTTATGTCTTCTTTTTTTACATATTAAAATTGGACAGTAATGATATATATATATATGTATATATACACACATATATACATACACATATACATATATGTATACATATATATACATATATACGTATATATACACACACACACACACACACATATATATATGTCAAAACTGAAAGATTTTATGCAGGTATACATTTGAGTGTATATAATTCGTATATAATTAATACATATTTGTAACACATATATACAATATTTTATATGCATATATAAATTAATATTTTTTGTATTTATTGAATTTTAGAGAGAAGCTTTGGGCTGGAAGAGAGAGAGAAAGAGAGAGAAAGAGATTTGTTGTTCCACTTATTTATGCATTCATTGGTTGATTCATTGGTGCCCTAACTGGAGATCAAACCTACTACCTTGGTTTATTGGGTTGATGCTCTAACCAACTAAACTACCTACCCAGGGCCTTAATTAATATTTTCTTTTTTAAAAACAATACATTTTTTTGAGTTTTTATAGAGAAGAAGGGAGAGAGAGAGTTAGAAACATCTATGAGAGAGAAACATTCATCAGCTGCCTTTTGCACACTCCCTACTGGGGATGTGCCCACAACAAAGGTACATGCCCTTGACCAGAATTGAACCTAGGATCTTTCAGTCCATAGGCCAATGCTCTACCAACTGAGCCACACCAGTTAGGGCTAATTCCTATTTTCTTAATTGTCTATTTAATGAAAGCATATAAATGGATTTAATTGATTTGAGTTTGCATCCAGTAGCCTCTGTCTTCTCTCCTCTTGCAAAGATGTTTATTGAGGAAACTGAATTTACTGCTTGCATAAACTGATAGCTGGTGACTTTACAGGGCCAATTAACTCTTCAACAAAGGAGTGAAATGAGGTTACTGGATTATGTTAGTTGGCAATTACAATCAGTTTGATGAAATACTCCTTCTTGTAAACATACTTAAACTTAAGGAAATGTATGTCAACAATTCTACATGTAATGGTGAGAAAAACTCTTAGAGGGGAAAAAAAGATTGATTCCTTTGTTCTAGATGAGGAAATATAACATATGATCCCTCCATTTATAGTAAGAAACAGAGTTTTTCTTTATTGTCATGATTTTTATGTTGAAAATACCAGAAATAAGTTTGCAGGGGAAGAATTTTGAAGAGATCTTTATTTTGTCATTACTGACCTTATTACCACCAAAGCATGAGAAGTGATGCCATGAATGGAGCTCAATAGGGACAGTTGAGTACAAAGTATGGAATCAGTAGATACACATCTTAAAGTGAACTCTGTGGTTGATAAAACCTCTCTAAACTTAACTTTCCTGATCTGAAAAGTGGAAATATTTTCATTGAACAAGGATCAAATAAGTAATAAGCACTGTGTGCTTTCAGGATCATAAATTGTGAAGTATAAATGATAGAGGTGAAGTTATAAGGAATTCTTCCAAAATTATTTTGAACTAAAATATGAAAAGCCTTGTTCTACACCACACGATTATTTCCAAAAACGTGTTTCCAGGTGAAATTTTTTAAGCAAACTTCACTTTAATTGTGCTGCAGAGACAAAGTCAACCCTCTTTGCTGCTATAAATATTGTGTAAACACAAATGGATAAAAGTTCGGGAATTCATTCTAAAAGAGAAAATTATCACAGTGATTAGGCAGGTTATTAGACAGGTTATTAGAAGTATAGAGGATTATTTTTAAGAAAAACCAAAGCTTTAGGAAAGAGGCTAAATAAGTTATTGATGTTGAACATAAAATCAAATATCCCTGTTTCTTAGCTGTAGCAACAGCTTAGTCCTTATCCAATAATGGGAATAGAAAATCCTCCTAACAATACCTCTGGATTCTTTTTATAAACCCCTGTTCTAGGAAAAGAAAATGGAGGTTCCAGGAGATTAGATAAGTAGTCTAAAATAAACAGAGCTAATGTCTGAAAGAGAGAATTTGAGCTAGAATCTACCTGAGATATAGGGGAGGGAGCTAAGTTATAATATCTGTTTTCTTCTACCTCCTGGGCCTGAACTAAGAAGTCAGTCATTCCTTTACTGAAACTGAGATAGCCTTTATCTTTGTGACTTGCTTCTGCTTAACTATTATCCTTTTTCTTATTTGGACCCCATCACTAGCTCACTTATAAAGAATAAAAAGACTAGTCACCTCCTGCAAGCCGTCACAAAACAGCACAAGAACAAGTGACAGTCCGGCTCCCTTTGTCCCCACCTGCAGAAGGAAGAAGGCAGAACTGCAAAATGGGGTCCCTGAGCAGCTTGGGACTTGGGATAGCAACCATATAAGTGTCTTGGTGCATGCTGGGAAGTTTGGGGGTTACGAAAGGATAAAAGTGAGTGGCCTTTATCCGGTTATTTACTGTAAATCAACTAGCCAGTTCACCAGACCAAAAGAAGACGTAGGGATAATACTAATATACAGATATTCATTCAGTCACCCCCAAAACACAAGGAACTCCTTTATCTAAACAGGTTGGCAAATGCCTCTGCCAGGGCTGGCTGTGAGCATAGAGACAGTCAAGTGGATCTAGTTGAGGACATCTTTAGGAAATTCTATAACAAACCTTGAGACTTTTGCCAGAAGCTCTCTTACTTGTGACATTTATTAGCCATAAGTTCCATTAGTTCCTCTGCTGGGAAACATAACGATCCTTATAAAGCCAGAATTCTGAGTGGGTTCCCTGTGTGGCCCATGTAAGCTTTGTTCTTGTGCTCAGATGGTATTCAACTCCAGCAGGCTACAGAGTCACAGAGAGGAAGGACTGTGACAGAAAGCATGGATAAGTCAAGCCAATTCACCCAAATTATTAGCAAAAAAAAGGAAATAAATATGAATTCTAGTGATCATAAGCTAATAGTTAAATGGAAAAAAAATCCAATATTTTCAATTATTTCCCTTTTTGGCACAGTTCTTTTTATACCTTTAACGATCAGTGTTCAACCCATTTTCCATACGTTATTTGTCATTCAAAATACTCTCAAACTTGGCTCCAGATCTATCAGACCTACATGTACATGAGGGATGGTTAGACAGACCATCCCAAAAAGACGTATTGTCCTGGTCAACGCTACATCCCTTCTTGACCTTCCCCCAGACCCTGAAAGAGGCACCTCAACTTGGAAGTAATGTCTCATGTCTAAGAGGCTGAGTAACCTTTTCTATACCTTGGCAGTCTGAGTCCAGAGTTTGTGTGATGATCTTTACAAATTGCTGCCTTATTTATTCATTTCAGCTCTTTAAAGTATGTCTTTTTTTCATATTAGGATGACTAAATATTTACCACCAAAACCAGAACACTCTGGAGAGTGAAAGTGGGCACTGTGGTCATCCTGAGAGGATTTGAAGCCTTGATTTTGCTCCTTATAAGTTCATGGTCTTTGAACACATTAAGCGCCCAGTTAGTCACCGGTGAAGGGCAAACAGATTGGGTGCTTAACGTGTTAAAAAGTTCCTTAACTTCTGTGATCCTTACCACAAAAATAGTGATAACATTATTTTTTCATTGCAGTGGAAATAAGGTAATGCCTGAAAACAACTTGGTATTGTGCCTTTCTAAAACAGTACTTTCCAAATGTGTATTTTATTAAGAATTATTCTTAAAATACTTAGGACAGAATTCAGAGGGAATCAGAGGAGCAAAACAGGAAGAAAGAACCTGTTTTTTAGAAGAACTTTTGAGGAAGGTGAGTAATTTAATTAGTTTCATCTGTCTTTTTATATTTCATGTAGAAGGAGCATGACCACAATAAAACCATGTAACCGGGGAGTAATATTTATAAGTATCCATACACATACATGAAATCTATAATGATCAAAGCATAATATGCTAATTAGACCAAATGAGCTTCTGGACGAAGCTGGAGCTTTGAAGGCCCGAGCCCCTTGCATGAATTTCATGCATCAGGCCTCTAGAATCATTATAAATATTGCCTTGCAGAGCTTTCTATATTGAATATCTAGACCTGTAGAAGCCTTGTTAATCGCTCTGTAGCACTGAACTGTTTGACTGTACTTTTTCTTTCTCTCTCCCTTTAGTGTGGGATTGATCTCATTGCCAAAGTCCATAATTGCCACCTTTATTCTCTTCAGATAATTATTTCTACTTCATCCAATTCATTTTAGCAGTCTAATTTGTTAAATGGTTCTGAATCTACTGTGTGAGAGGGACCTGTTTAGGTAAAAAATACAGAAAAAAAATCACAGAAGAAAGAGACCTTGACTAGTTAATATGTTCACTAACTATAGCGGGCTCCTTTTGCAGCTGAATGCGGCCTACACGCAGGGGGGGCTGGTACATCAACCACACCCCTTCTCTCAGAGAACTCTGCTATATTTTGTTCCATTACTCCGTTCCATGTCTATGACTCCAAGCTCCTTTTCTTCACTTCCTGATCTGTTCTTATTCCTCCTGGCCTTTACCTTATTGAGAAGCAAAAGCCACATCTGCCCCCTGGATTAGTCAATTTCAGAGATTTAACTAAACTCTTATAGATCTTAATTTCATGTAAATATATGTGTTCCAAACTCTACGCCATTATCCTCAGAGCTTAAGATGATGGAGCTCCTTAGAAAGAAATGACCTTCATATATCTTAACACCCAGTTCCTCCAAACTGAGGAGTGGTGTGTGTGGGCATTTTTTCCCCCTACTCTAGCTACATCTTTTGTGAGGGTCATATTCCATCTATGTTTCATTTAAAAAAAAAAAAAAACAGCAAACATGACATACTACCCCACAGGAAGAAAGATCACAAACCCAAAGTTGGAATTAGCATTAGAGAAAATGAAATCAAAATTTCTTCTATTTCTCAGATGAAGAAACTGTTATATTAGTGATACTTAAGATTTATGGTCATGAACACCAATCAGAATAGGATGAATCTATAAACTCTTTAGAAGAAAGTGTATGTACGTGTTAAATTTTCAGAGATCTTAGAGACCTAATAAAGCCATGTCCTCAGATTATGCAACTTGAAGAGGGCAATGTATCTAGACTCAGTACAATTGATATATGGATCATTTATTTTGGAATTCAATGTAATTTTCCTATACCCTTATTGCATTTTTTCTCTAGTATTTCCTATCACATTCCATTAATGTTTAAAGAACAGACACATACAAATACTGGCAGGAAATGTATCTAACACGAGCCACATCAGATAAATAATATCTGTGACTTGTCACAATGTGAGGTTATTTCATGAGTTTCTATAAAAGGCTACATTAAAGATTAAGTTCAATAGGCTATTATTTTTTCAGGTTTTTATGTAAACATATTTGCCATTCAGAAATAGAACATTTACCACGCGAAGAATCCCAATTCTTAACATGAATAAAATCTTCCTACTTATGTCTCAGCAGAAAGGAGAAAAAACTCTGTGAATTTGACTTCTTATCCTGCTACATCTGAAAGCAAAAGACTCTTCATCAATTTGAAAACAGAAAATAACCGAAGAACAAACTAGAAAAAGAACGCAGCCTGTCTTGCTTGAGTGACAAATGATCATGAATGTGAAATGTTATAGATGTATTCAATCATAAAATAAAGCTATTGTAATTAATCAGGAAAACGTAACTGATCTGTTGGTGATAGATAAGGAAAGACTTGGGTTCAGAAAATTACCCGATTCAAATCCAACAAAGTGAGGCTTAAAATGAAGCCTCAAATATAAATATTGCAGATGGCTTAATATCCTTCTCTAAAAAAATCCTATTAAATCCACAATCAGAATATATAACATGTTTCATCGGCATTGACAGACTTCGGCCAAGGATTGCAGAAAGAGTCTGCAGGACAAATAAATGAGTATATATCACCTTGTCAGAAAGCTATTGATCAAGCCCCTGAATGCGTTTTCCTTGTCATGTTCAACAAAACAGCCAGAAGATGCCAAGACCTCAGGCATTGCAGTGATGGAGAATTCGTCTAAGCAGTTCACGGGATAGAGTCAAGGGCTAGGTCCATTTCTCAGTGGTCAAAGAGCTAGTTATGAAAACTCATGCACATACCCAAGGCCCCAGGGAGATATTGACTTGGTTTGAACTATTTGTTTGAACTACAAGGCTTTTTTAATATATAAGAAATATAGTTTCATTTACTTACAGATTACCTAACCTTCTAAACTTGTTGCTCTTATTTCTGTTGACTTCTTGTTGCTCAAATAGATTCTGTGCATCATTTACTTTTGCCATGGATGAACCACAAATTAAATTTATTGGGGTGGCATTGGTTAGCAAAATTATATAGGTTTCGAGTGTACCTTTCTATGGTACATAATCTGAATGTTGTATTGTTTGCCCAACCATCCAAAGTCAAATCACCTTCTGTCACTGAAGCTTTTTATCAGAGAAAATCTGCCATGACCCTTAATCTAAACACGAGTAAAAGGTAAAACGTTCAGGATTAAAATAAAAATAGCAATAGTAAAGTAGGCAAATTCAGAAAGCATTATGTCATTGATTTCAGCTTGGGATTTTAAAGAAGAAAAAGTTTTATCGCCAATTATGAGATAGTTCACTGAAAGGAGTTGGGAAACTCTAAGACTGAGAACCGAAAGGTGTGTTATATGGTGTGTTTGTGCTGCTTTCTATTGAATATGAGAGAACCGAAACTCAAAGGAGTTTCACAAAGAGCAAGTCATAAAAAAGAAAACCATGGAGATAGTTATCAGACGTAACTAGAGCCAACAATTCAGAATATTTGATGTGGCTCATTCTCTCTTCTACTTATTACTCAGAGAAAGAAGTTACTAGTCCATTCAATAAAAACTAAAAATATTATTCAAAAAAAGAGAAACAAATAAAGGCTATGACTCAAACCAGCTTCAGAATCAAGTAGAAAACAAAGATGGATGCACTGAGTGACCATGAAAATCCTATCTACTCCTGAGAATGCATAGTATTCTGAAAGTTTTGGAATTACTTAGAATATCGGTTTATTCCTATTCAAATAAATTGTTTTTATTCATTAATATTATTATTATATCTCTCGCTTTCTCTAAAATACATATTTAAGAAGCAGTAATAATAAATTTGACAACAGCATAAGGTTTATGGTTACAGTATCCTGGGTTCAAATTCCATCAAATAGTAATCAGTTGTGTGAACGTACACAATGTGTTTCTGATCCTCAGGTTTCTAATTTATAAAATGAGAATAATAAGAGTATTCACATCATAAACTTTTGGAGATGAAAGGAGTTCATGCAAGCAAAAACTTACTATAGCTCAGCCTGTGTTGCTCAATGGTTGAGTGTTGACCTATGATTCCTGATTAGGGCACATGCCTGAGTTGTGGGCTTGATCCCCAGTAGGAGGTGTATAGGAGGCAACTGATCAATGATTCTCTCATCATCATCATTCTCTCTTCCTTTCCCTCTATCTCTTCCCCTTCCTCTCTGAAATCAATAAAATTCTATTAAAAATAAAAACAATAAAAACTACAATACCTGGCATATAGAGGGAACTCAAATACTATTACTACTATTGCTGATACTGCAGCTTCTGTCACTATCACTCCTACTGCAATAGTAATTTTGCCATCTCCTTACATATAACCACCTGTCACCGTTCCATAAGACTAAATGCATAATAGCAGGAAAAATTACATAGTGCAAGTGTTTTTATTAATATTTCCACGAGTAATAAGTCTACCCTCTTTTGTTTGGTAGATATTACTATCCTCTTTCATTGATTGATTGACCACAGTCTTGAGTTATTACAATCATGTTTCTTTGGTTCTTGTCCTTGTTTGTCATTTTTCATGTTTAAAGGTAAATTAACTTATGCAAAGAAAGCAACATGGTACTGAAAGGTCTGTTTGTTTTTAAAATAATTTATCAAGTGTCAAACAGCAATTCCTAACATGTCAATAGGAAAGATAACCCATGTTTGCATAGTACTTTCGGTTTTCCCATTTGACCTCCACTATAATTCTGGGAGAGAGTTATGATTAACACCACTACTTCATAAATAAGACAATACCATCACTTCATAAATGAGACAGCTGAACCTCTATATGGTGTATGCATTTGCCATCTGAATTCTCAAAGTGGTGAGCCAATAGTTGATTGTGAATCTTAGGACCACAAATGCTGTCCTTCCTACTGTACTCACTCCTGTGCAGTCTTTTAGTCTAGTTATTTAAGAGTTAAGTATAACTCACAATTCACCTCATCTCTCTCAATGTACATTTAAAGGGTTTAGTCAATGCCCTCATTGGAGTCTGACAATTCTCTTTCCTTCCTCTTATAAGCAGCTCAATAACACAAATTGAAGCTCTCATTATCCATCTAGGAAGGAGCTACCGATTACCCAACTGCAATAGCGAGATTTCTAGTATTAGAAAGCCACAGGGGATTTAAGGTTTTAAGGAGCCTTGACTGAGAATAGATCTAAAGGGTTTTTCCTTTGCCAGGGGTAGTCCTGTGGCTTTTTTGAGGATCTAGGATTAAGCCTTCAATGTTAGCATGGGAAGCTGAAGTAGAGAAAAGCAGCCATTCCCAATTTTACAAAGTACTGTGGCTTATACTATACAAATAAAACTCAAATGGAAAAGATTGATGTGTTCATTCTTCCAAGTACTTGTGTATATTGTTGGCTATAAGATTAGAACAAATATGGGGGCTCCAGCACCATTCAATGACTTATTGATCCTTTCTGCTTCACAGATAGAGGTTAAGATCTGGGAGAAAAAAAAAGGATGTATAAAGTCTGACCAGGCCATAATAAAAACATTCTCATACAGAGAGTATGTTCGATTAATAGATGGCTTTACTTTTATTTATTTTCTCTTTCTCATGAGAAGTAGTTCCCTTTAGCTCGGTATACTCCATTTAGAGAGGAATATTTGATCCTTTCAGGAATTAACATGTTTTCTTAAGTGGTTACTAAAGTGCCATTAATATACCAAAACAGATAACATATACACTAACTGCAAATTGCTATTCTTACACATATATACTTTTTTTCACTAATGGATGTTCAGATATGTTGCTTTTTGAAATGCAAGCTGTCTGGCCTTTAAGAGCATGATAATTTCTTTCAAGACTACTGTATTATTTTTTTTCTATTATAAAGTTTATCTTGTGATCTTGGATAAAACTATTTTCTTTTTATTACCATGGATGTCTTAGGAATGGAACAGTTTTGATATACAGTTTGTTTTCTTCAGGTCACCCCTTTTTGGTGCTTCAAAATGAGCAAAACGAACAAGCAAAAACAATTTCTGACTCTATTTCTCTGACTCTTGTCCCTACACATTCGTGTGAACACTGCAGCAACCTCCAAACTCTCCCTGATTTATACCTAGAAATCTTCTTGTAAGGATGATAGACAAAATTGGGAGATGGACCGTGTCCTTTCAGGGGCAAGAAAGTGGGCCATGGGCACTTTTACTGTAACTTTTAATGCCGATATGTCTGTTATAATACACTAGAGGCCCCTTGCAGGAAGATTCCTGCAATAGGGCTTCCTGCTGCGGTCTCCTTTGCCCTGCCTGCTTCCCTCCCTTCTCCGCTGCCTCATTTGCTTGCTTCTCTTGGCTTCCCTCCCTTCTGCAGCACTTGGCTTCCTTCTACGCTATCTTCAGTCTTTGCTCTGCACCAGGATATGCAATTTAACCGCCATCTTGGTTGGGTTAATTTGCATACTCTCTCTGATTGGCTGGTGGGCATAGCTTTTGAGTGTAGCGGAGGCACGGTCAATTTGCATATTACTCTTTTATTAAATAGGCTGTTTCTACAATGTCATGGGGCTGGGGACACTGCTTCTTTCTTTTTTTAAAATATATTTTATTGATTTTTTTACAGAGAAGAAAGGAGAGGAATAGAGAGTTAGAAACATCGATGAGAGAGACACATTGATCAGCCGCCTCCTGCACAATCCTTTCTGGGGATGTGCCCACAACCAGGATACATGCCCTTGACCAGAATCGAACCTGGGACCTTTCAGTCCACAGGCCGATGCTCTATCCACTGAGCCAAACCGGTTTCAGTGATACTGCTTCTTTCTAAGTAATAAGCATAGAGAGACCTTGGTTCCTGGATTATCTGACTCTCCATTCAGACCATAATTTCCATGATCTTGTCTTGGAAACTACTTAATGCTCCTCACAGTGTCAAAACCTCTTGCCTCTGGGTTTCCTGTCTCTACCCAGAGCACTCCTCCCCTGCCCCTTTAATTACAGCCATTGATTCATCTGGTATATGGGGTGCTAAAATATCCGAGTAAAATTTGCTGCATCTAAAACCTGAGGATCACTATGAGGTGTTTTGCTTCCATTGTGGAAGATGAGATTTGTAATAACATGTCCTTCATTTTGAAGCAATGTCCTAGCACACCACAGATTATTTAACTCCTAAAATAAAGTCACTGATGTGAAATGCCCTTCAGAGTATAGTTACTTGCCCCTCTGAAGCACATGTACATTAATAAATTCTCCAATACACTGTCTTTCCTTGAACATCCAATGATATTGAATAATATCATTGATGTAGGGCACTATGTAGTATTCTGGGCAAAAGATGACCAAGAAGGTCTTTGGGGACTATTTTATGACAGAGTTATAATATAGAGCAATAAAGTTAGCAAAACCCTTGAGAAAAGACCATAAATTAGGCCTATTATTCATTTCGTATGAATGAGTTCACTTACTGACAGGTATGGAAAATTCCAGATTAATGGCCTTAATGCATACATACTGAGTTCATGTTAATCTGCTCTAGCAAAGACATTTACACATTAACACTGCAAATGGAATTGTGGCCACTACTTGGTTGAGTTTGTGGTAGTCCACTTTTTTTTTTTTCAGAATATGGGCCAGACTAGGGGAATAAAATGAGATATATTGGGAAGTACCACTGCAGAATCCATTAAATTATTAAGGATG
>PVJN01035955.1:0-21818 GCA_004026805.1 Lasiurus borealis | reverse complement strand
GAGACATTTTTAAATGCTTCTGAGGCAGGAGTCCTGCGGGGGCTGTTTGGTGCGTGAAACTTGAGGGCACCCGGAGTTCCAGCAACTTCTGATGTGATTTCTGACACCGATGGGCTACTGCGCTGACGAGGCACCTTCTGAGGTGGCCTAACTGGGTGCAGGAGGAGTGGTCTTTTTAGGTTTCCGGGAAACCACTTTTGTTTTTGAGCTTTCTGTAGGTACTTATTACATAAGTGCGGGGCCTGGGAATCAGGCCACGAGCCTGTGAGTGCTGGAAAGGCCTTCGTTTAGATCAGAGTTGCTCAGTGCGGTTCTGGTGGGCCGTCCCACACCCACTGAATCAGACTTGGTTGGGGCTGGGCTTCCGAGGGGTCCCAGCCTGCGGGAGGGCACAGGCAGGGCCGAGGGACCCATCTCCAGGGCACAAACGTCGGGCACCGGGCCTCTGTTTTGATACGTGGTTTTGTTTGTGTGTGTGTTTGTTTTGTTCTGTTTTGTTTTGCATTTCCCGGTTGCCCTGAGTCTGAGAAGCACTGCTTTACCAAACAGCCGGGCCTCCCTTCCTCTTACAGCTGAGGAACCTGAGCTCCAGAGCGGGGATGCGAGCGGCACACCTGTTGAGGGCAGACCTGAATTAGGACCTTGTGCAATCTCCTTCCCCGTCCCCTGGCCGTCCCCAGCTGTCCCCGGCACCCACACTGTCATTAAACGCAGGTAATGAAGTGCAGATGTGGGGTTGAGCAAACAGGCTTATGTAAGCTCCGGGCTGGCCCAGCTCAGCTCCTAGCCCAGGCCTCTCTAAGAATAATACCGTGTGTCCATGCGGGCAGGCTGGCTCCTGGGTAGTTTTTCCTGCTTTTTGTGCTGCTACCTCTGGAGTTGTTTGGTGCTCTCTGACTCGCCTCAGAGGATTTTAATGTGTGTGCAAACGAGGGAGGAGAGTGAAGTAATTCACTTTATAAATTAGTGCAGTGAGGGAAGCAGCGAAGTCGGTGTTGGCTATTTCCTAGTTGTTGTTTTTTTAAATGATTCTTTATTGTTGAAAGTATGACATAAGTCTCCTTTTTCCCCATTTACCCCTCCTCCTAATTGGGTTTGGATGTATGTATTCCTCGTCTTTGGCCAAAGATAAAGATAGTGAGCTGAGCCCCACCGGAGACCATCCCTGCCAGGTCGGACCTCTCAGCTGGTCGGAGTGCCATCCTGTACACCAAGAGGTTACAGGTTCCATCCCCAACCGGGCGTGCGTGTGGGAGGCAACCTATCCATGTTTCTCTCTCACATGGATGTTTCCCTCTCTACCTCCCCCTCCCCCCTTTCTTTTTCCTTCCCTCCCTCTCTCTACACATATCTTCAAGCAAGAGCAATTTAATGAGCTTTTGGACAGTGCTGTTTAGTCACTTAACTATTGATCAGGCCCTAGTGACAGACATATTAGCAGGTGGGTCTGCATTCCTGGCCTTGTTATAGACGGGAGTTTAAATTATCCATCTATGTGGACGTACTTAGCTGTGGGCTCTGTAAAACTGCTGCGATCGATTAATTTACCTAAAGAGATGATTTGCTAAACAAAACCCACAATGGTGGGAGGAAAATTGCTGCCTTTTAGACCTGAGGCTCATGAAGAGAGGCGCGGGTGTTTTGTTTGCTTGTTTATTTTTTAACTGAATTTATAGGGTGACATCCTGTATAATAAAGGGCTAATATGCTAATTAGACGGAACAGCAGCATGACCGTCCAGACGACCTTCCGGACGAAGCTGGGGCTATGAGGGCGAAGGCAGTAGCCGGGGGCTGTGAGGGCCTACCCTTGCACCAATTTCTGCGTTGGGCCTCTGATTGGTTAATAAATTAGCTAGATTTCATACATTACCTTTATATTGTATTGTGTGTTCGCCACCCCAAGTCGGGGCTCCTTCCGTCGCCGTGGTTTTTTATTAAGTGGATGATGGGGACACTCATTCACCGGGAGCCAGGAGCGCAGGCCTCAGCCCTGCAGGAGCAGCGGACTCCCCGCCGCCCCTAACCCTCCCTGCCTTCCACCTGCGCCAGTGGCCGGCACCGCTGTTTAACCAATCCCGGTTCAGAACTGCGTCTTAGCCCCTCCCTCCCTCTTCCTCCTGGGTCATCCTTCCCTTCATGCCCTTGTCCCCCGCTCTACCCTCACTTCTCTCGTTTCCTGACATGTCCTGGTTTCTCCTTCCGATCCTTCCCGTCTTGGTGAGGTCACTTGTCAGCAGCTCGCACACCGAGGACATGGGGCCTCTCCAGCTTTCGGCTCAGCACTTCCCTTCAAGGCACCCTCCCCCCCCCAACCCCCCCTTTCTCACTGCTGCTCTGACACCCACACCTGCCCAGTGACCACATGCCTTCCTCCTGTGACCCCAAAGCAGCATCTCTTCCGAGGCCCGGGCAGAAGATGGGCTCTGGGATCAGGCTGCTTCCAGCCCCGGACAGGCAGCGTTACTCTTCCTCCCTCCCTCCTGCCTCTTCCTGCCTCTTCTCTCTCCTTGAGGTGCAGATACATTCAGTGAGCGGCTAAAATGCACAGCTCCTGGCGGCCGCTCCAGGGGCTTCCCCCGGAGGCACAGCTGGCTCTGGGGATGGGGAGGGTGGGCAGCCCTCACCCGTGGTGTAGGTGGCAGGGAATGGGCAAGGTGGGGTTCCAGAGAAGTTCATGGTTTGGTAGATTTGTACAGAGGCGTGCACCCACTTATCACTACCAGAACAAGGTAGAGTATGTTGCCAAAACCAGTGTGGCTCAGTGGATAGAGCGTCAGCCTGCAGGCTGAGGGGTTCCAGGTTCGATTCCGGTCAAGGGCACGTACCTTGGTTGGGGGCACATCCCCAGTGGGAGGTGTGCAGGAGGCAGCTGATCGATGTCTCTCTCTCATCGATGTTTCTAACTATCCCTCTCCCTTCTTCTCTGTAAAAAATCAATAAAATATATTTTTAAAGAAAGTATATTTCCATTCCCTCAAGAGGTCCCTTCAAGACGCCCAGTCCCTACCATTTCCTCTGGGCAGCCCCATTGTGACTCCGATCACCGTCTGTAACTCTGTCCTTCAGTTCTGATGCCTTTGACACTTGGGGGTGTGAGTAGCCTAATCGCATCCTGCTGAGGGAGGGAACTCACGTGTGTGTTCCAAGCTCCAGGGCATCCCATCCCTCTTGACCCCTCATAGAGCCTCCCAGCAGCCCTGGGATGTGGGCACGGCCAGCCCCGTTTTCTGGGTGAGGAGAGTAAGGCCCACAGAGCTAAGAATTGTCCCAGAACTGTCACTGGTGGAGGTCAGGTGAACTTCAGCCTCTAGGCGAGCCCCCTCCTAACTGGAAAAGCCCGTGTGTTTGCCCACGCGTCTCCCCATCCGCAGGGCCTCCCATTTGCTTCATGCAGCCTTAAACTTTTTTTAAGAATAGTTTGTTGGTTTCTAGTGAGAGAGGAAGGGAGAGGGAGAAAGAAGGAGAGAAACATCGATGTGAGAGCACATCAGGAATTGGCTGCCTCCTGCATGCCTCCCACCAGGAATCCAACCAGCCACCTCCTGGCCATGGGACGACATCCAGCCACTGGGGCCACACCTGCCAGGGCTGAGCTGTCCTTGTGAGCCTTGGTGGGCATGGATCATACCAAGCCCCTCAGTAGCAGGCCGAGCGCCAGGAGGTGGTCAGTGGGTGAGGGCTCGCTACCGGCTCAGCCCGGGGAGCGTGCAGATGCGTGAGGCTTTTGCGGTTTGCTGGAGGAACAGTGCCCGGGGCAGCCAGCGCAGACCTCCCAGGCCTTGCCCAGGCCCCGGGTCGAGCCTGGCGGCGTGCTGGGCATCACCACCCGGAGCACAGGGCTGCTTGGTGCTCCCGCGGCCTCCCCGCGGTGCCGGGCTCGCGGCAGGAATTCGGTGTTGGATGTGAAGCCTGGACGCGCTCCCTGCTCTGGGGTGACCTCAGAGCGGAGCAGGCTAAAATAATGCGCCGCCGAGCACGTGGCCATTCTAATCTGAGCGCGCCTCTCGCTGTGCCCAAGGACACTGGCACCCGCCTCTCCGAGGTGCCGGGGCCCTGGGCGGGGCTCAGCCGGAGGGCAGCCTTGACGGGCTGGAGGGGCTAAATTCCAGGTCAGCCTCACATTCCCGGGGCACACAAATCCAGGAACACGGCAGAATCTCAGCGGCCCGTCACTCAAATGCAGGTCGGCCCTGGCTTCTCACTGGCACCGAGTCACACACCCGCAAGCTCCTAGAAGCTCAGCCTTGGGCGTTTGTTCGCGGTTCAGAGGTGCCTTCTGAAGTGGGGCTCGCTCTCCTTCATAGTTGATCCCCTCGAGGTGCATACGTGGCCGGAACCCACAGGGTAACTGCTCGGGAGATGGGCAGGACCCCAAAGCCTGGGGCTCCCCGGCTCCGGTTGCCCGGCCCCTGCTTGGTGAGAAGTAACATTGCCCGGGAGCGGCTGGCCAGCCCGGTCGTCTGAAACAAGATCGCTCTGCGGTACATCTGGACCTTGGCCTTCTCCTGGTCCCAAAATAGCCCGCCACTGAAGGGAGGACTTCCTGAGAGGGCATGGGGGACCCCAGCCGCTCCTCACCGGCCGGCGTTGTTGGCATCAGAGACCCAGCACATGTAATCCCTGGGTTTTGTTCTCATCCTGCGCTGCTGCTGCTGTGTTCCTTCTCCCCCACCCCCACCCCCTCACAGCCCCCCCTTTCTCAGCTTGTTCTGAAAATGTTCCAGAGGCGCCAGCCTCGCCCTGCTGCCCTTCTCTGAAGACCTCCAGGCTGCGGCCTGGGTTTGAGGCCAGCACACCTCGGCCTCGGTAGTTAGGAACCTGGACGGCCTTTTATTTTTGTTAATCCTCCCACAGGGATGTTTTTCCTTTTGTTTGTTTTTTTTTTAGAGAGAGGATGGGAGAGAGAGAAACATCGATGTGAGAGAGACACATCAATGGGTTGCCTCCTGCACACGTCCTGACCAGGGCTGGGGATTGAGCCTGCAATCAAGTACATGCCCTTGACCAGAATGGCACCTGGGCCCCTTCAGTCTGGGGGCTGACATTCCCTCCACTGGGCCAAACTGGCTGGGGCCGGGAGGACCTTGAGGAAGCAGAGAAGCTGCCTCTGACCTAGTGAGTTGGGATGGAAGGAGGACCTCCTGGCGCCTGGGTCCCTGGCGATTTGGGAGGCAGACAGTGGCTTTCCTGCGCCCAGTGCCGTCCGGTTGCCCCAGAAACGAACCCTGCCTTCCCGGAGTGGGAGAGCGAGGCCTCTCTGCTCAGCAGACACCTCGGCCCGTCTGCTTCGCCTGCTGTCTCTAATTCTCCGGAGGGAAGGGGTCTGGCAGAAGTGGGGGGCAGCCGTGCTCCCTGTGCCCCGCCCAGCTGGCTGATGCTGGGGGGCGGGTTCACTCTGGAAGATGGGAGCGCTCGCACCATGTTTTTCCTCTTCACCAGCGTTTCCATCCTAGTTCCTAACCCGTCTGTGTCTCTCCTTTTATCTTAGGAAGCTCCATCCTCCGCCAATGGCCCTTCGCGGGAGGGCCCCCGGCTGCTGCCGGCCAGGGAAGGCCACGTGGTGTACCCCCAGCTCCGACCGGGCTACATTGCCATTCCTGTGTTCCACGAGGGCGCCGAGAGCCGCCCGCAGCACCACTTCTTCGCGGCTCCTGCTCCTCAGCCCGCGGCCCCGCGCTTCCGCTCCGAGGCAGCCGCCGCCCCTCAGAGGTCCCAGTCGCCTCTGCAGGCGACAGCAGAGAGCACCCAGCCGGACAGACAGAGCGGCCAGGCGGGGGCCGCTGCGGCGGGCCTGCCCCCCGCCTCCCACAGGCCCGAGGTAAGGAGGGGCCCAGCTCTGGGGCCGGTGAGGGTGACCTGGGAGTCCTGTGCGCCTGAGGCTGGCACCCGGCGCTGCCAGCTCCCTGGCACCCGAGAGAATGCAGGGCATCTGGGCCTGGCCGCAGTGGCAGGGGGTCACCCAGCAAAGCCAGCTCCTCGGCCCCATAGTGCCCGCGGGTTCACAGGTGTTTCCGGGGGTCAGGGCTCACTTTTGTAGTTAAGGGGTGCGGCTCAGAAGGGTGAGGAGTTTGGTCCAGATGTGGCATCGCTGGGACGAGAACCTGCTGCTGCTTCCGCCGGCCTTTCTCGTTCAGAAACAGCTGCTTGTCAGTGAAGGTCACTGTTCACCGATAAGGACCGGTGTTGACGGGAAAATGAGAAGCAGGGCCGCCCTCCGGTGCCCCCGGTTGAAAGGGAATCAGAATAAGGAGCGGGAGGCGGCTGCTCTGGGATGGGCTTCAGGCTGAGGCCGCCGCCTCTGTGGCCGGTGCTTCGCCGCGGTTTGAGGCCAGCGGGCCCAGGAGGCTGCCTGGACGGGACGTCCTCTGCGTTTCCTGTCTGCGGACGTTGGCACAGTCCCGGCACGAATTCTTTTTTTTTTAAATATATTTTATTGATTTTTACAGAGAGGGACAGAGAGCTAGAAACATCGATGAGAGAGAGACATCAATCAGCTGCCTCCTGCACGCCTCCTACTGGGGATGTGCCCACAACCAAGACACATGCCCCTGACCGGAATGGAACCTGGGACCCTTCAGTCCCCAGGCCGACGCTCTATCCACTGAGCCAAACCGGTTTTGGCAATAGGCACGAATTCTTGCTCCACGTCTGTACCCAGGGCGGGGACCACCTCCCTCCGCTCTGTTCCGGAGGCCTGGCTTCGCTGTCTGCTTGGGCGTCAAGAGCTCTACTTAATGCAGAGCACCGGCCGTTCATTGCATCTTGGAGAAGCAGTACTGTCTCTGATGTAAAAATCAAAAGCGACCCATCAGAGAAATCTTAACCAATGTGTGCTAGCGGGACCCCCAGAAGCCAGCCCGGAAACGCCCTCCTGGTTTCTGTGTGAATAGAAGGGAGAGGGCCTGGCCTGTCTGGGGCCACGCAGAGGGGGAGGGAAGTCGAGGGGGGTGGGGGGGACACACGCAGCTCCCTGTGCCCAGCTGAGTTCCTGGACCAGCAGGGAGAGGGTTACCAGGAAAAGGAAACGAGGCGACATATAATAACAAACAGTGTGTCTTGTTTGTGGGCCTTGTGCTCGGGCGCACACAGATTGTCTCACGTAAGCTCGGGCCAGGCCAGGCGGGGCAGGGTGCCCTTGAGCCGGTAAGGAGCGGAGCCCGGGCCTCTGGCTGCGGGCGCTCAGCCCAGACCCTGCAGTTTGCCCAGGGGAGGCCCTGGGCAGCCTGTGGCCCTGAGCACACAATGGAGGCGGGGCAGTGCCAGGCGCAGGCACCTCATGGGGCCACACCTCTGCCTTTGTGTCTTGCAGCGCTCCCAGTCTCCAGCCACCTCGGACTGCTCATCCTCCTCCTCCTCGGCCAGCCTGCCCTCCTCCTCCGGCCGGAGCAGCCTGGGCGGCCACCAGCTGCCCCGCGGCTACATCCCCATCCCGGTGATCCACGAGCAGAACGTGTCCCGGCCGGCAGCCCAGCCCTCCTTCCACCAGGCCCAGAAGACCCACCACCCGGCTCCGCCGGGCGAGTACCAGACCCACCAGCCCGTGTTCCACAAGATCCAGGGGGATGACGGGGAGCCCCGGCGGGCCGCATCCCCGTTCCGGTCGCCTGTCCTGGGTGCGTCCAGCCGCGAGAGCTCTCCGGCCAGAGGCAGCGCCCCCGTGCCCTCCCCGTCGCCCGTGCGAGTGCACACGGTGGTCAACAAGCCTCAGGTAGGAGGGCTGGTGTCGCCAGGCTGGGCACCGCAGCATCTCTTTAGGGGCGAGGGGCTCTGTGTGAGTCCTCTGCCCCCACCCCCACCCCCATCGGGCCCCCCTGGTTCCCACACACAGAGCAGGGAAAGGGAGATCCTGAAATGGCTGCTCATTAGAAATGTAGGCCCGGGGCTGGCTGTACCCCCTCAGCCAGTGGTTCTCAACCTTTCTAAGGCCGCGACCCTTTAATACAGTTCCTCATGGGGTGGTGACCCCCAACCATACTTCATAACTGTCATTTTGCTATTGTTATGAATTATCATGTAAATATCTGTGTTTTCCGATGGTCTTTGGCGACCCCTGTGAAAGTGTCGTTCGACCCCCAAAGGGGCCGAGACCCACAGGTTGAGAACCGCTGCCCTCCGTGCTTCCTCCTGCCTTTGCTCTTTGTCAGAGCACCTGCTGGGGGCAGGCGCGGCCGCCACAGGGGAAACAGCTGGGCAGAATGCTCCTCCTCACACATCGGGGGACCAGGGGTCTCAGTGCCCGCCTCTCAGGGCCCTCCAGGCCCCTCCACACCCCAGCCACAGCCTCCTCTTCCAGGCAGCTCGTCCCCCTCCTCCCTGACCCCCCTTCTCTGCTCCGCCCATTCTGTCCCTCCCACACCCAGCCTTTGCCCCTGCTGACCCGCTCCTTGAAATCCTTCACAGTCCAGGTGCCCCCTGTCCTGCCAGGGACAGCCAGGCTGGCCTCTGTGAGGCCCACTGACCTTTCTCACGGCGCCTCGTGAGCCCCTGCCAGCGCCGCACGGGATGGCTCTGTGCGTCAGCTTTGCTCCGAGCTTGACGGCAGAGACCGTCCCTTCCCCCTTTCTCTGCCTCTTTGGAGAGGACCATGCTGTCCGGCCAGTGAGGCAGCATCTGGGTGGATGGGCCGCCTCTGGCCTGGGCAGGGCCTTCTGGTCCTTCAGTGGAGACGGGTGTGGGGCCTGGAGGGGGGGTCCTGTAGCGCGAGCGGCTTGCAGCTCAGCAGCGGAGTAGCCAGCAGCTGCATGAGTTCGCAGCCACAGCTTTTAAAGGGAGTCCCTCTGTAAACATGCTATTTCTGCTACAAACGGTGACACTCAGAGCCCTGTAACAGCATCCTCCTCCTCCTGTGTCGTTTTTAGCCTTTTTTGTAAGTTCATTTCAGCCTTACGGAGGAGTTGTAAGAACCATACAAAAGGCCGGTATACCTTCACCCTATTCACTGTCACCGTTTGCTGTTGGCTTTTCATTTCTTCTCTCTGTATGTATCTTACCCCATGTATTCCGGTTGTTTGAAATTTAGTTGTTAGATATCATGTCCCTTTACCCTTTACTACTTCAGGAAATATTTTCTGAAAGACCTTCTCACTCAGAACCACAATAGAATGATCAGATTCAGGAAATGTCACACCCTCACAACACTGTTATCTAATCCACAGTCCATTTCCAAATCTCCTTTATCACGATTTCCCGCCCCCGGATCTCACCTAGGATTATGAGCTCTGCACTGAGTCATTCCTCTTTAGTCTGCTACCGTCTAAAAAAACACTTCCTCGGCAACCTTTCTTTGCTTTCGTGATCTTGAACTTTTGAAGCGTATACCATAAAGCAGTCAGTCCCCTCTTAAGTGTTTCTAAAATCACTTCTTACCCAGCCCTTGTTTTATTATTTTTTTTAATATATTTTTATTGACTTCAGAGAGGAAGGCAGACGGAAGAGAGAGAGCAAGAGAGATAAAAACATCAAGGATGAGAGAGAATCATTGATCGGCTACCTCTCCCACACAACCCATTGAGGATCAAGCCTGCAACCTGGGCCTGTGCCCTGACTGGGAATCAAACCCTGATTTCTAGTTCATAGGTTGGCGCTCACCCCCTGAGCCACGCCAGCTGGGCCTAGACATTTAAAACCAAAGAGACGTGGCTGGTTCATGAGTGATAAAGGGCCAAAGTCGATGTCTGGGTTGGCAGCAGAGATTTGGTGGAAAAGGAGGTTGCTGGCATTTGGACAGCAAAGTGCCTACCAGGTCCTTTCTCGGGCTCAGTAATCCCAGGAAAGAGGTACCATTTACAGAGCTAGCGTTTTCCCCCTCCTGTCTCTCCCAAATGTTCCCCCTAAATGGCAAAGCAATATTTAATCCTGTTTCCACTTCCCCTCACGAACCTTGTTTGTGATGAACGCCGTCCCAGTCTCCGCCGAGGGACCAGCAGGCCCATGCCCCGACCAGAGGCGGCCCATCTGCCAGATCGCTTGTTTAAAGATCCCTTTTTGGAGGCTTGTACAGATTTGAGCCAGCGGAACACTACAGTGGGATGTAGTATTTTAAATGGGAAATTCTTTAGAAATAATCTAGTCCAGTTCTTACTTCCCAGTGGATGGAACTGGGGTGTGGATTTTAAAGGGGTTTTAAGTGGAAGAGCCACATGTTTTGGGTCTAAGCACAGCTCATTAAAAACAGTCTGCCTCTAACTTACAGTCAAGTTACAGAGGCTCGCTGAGGCCTGTGCAACCGGAAGTCGATGCGGAAATGCATCCTTGAGTGGCAGTTCTGGCCCAGATGTGCCCAGCGAAACTCCTACCGGGTTAACTACCTGGGGCCTCTTGCTTCATCTCAAAAAACATATCCTCTGGGCAGAAACGACTAGTCTGTCACAGGTTAAAAGAAATGGTCACTTTTCTGAAACAGGACATGGGAAGATCACCCCCTGAGCAGGGACTGTCCCCACAGCGTAAGGAAGGGGTTGAGTGGCAGTTACCCTCCACAGCCGCATCACCTACGAGTCTGAGTCTCCCAGGAGTTGGCTTTGAGCTGAACCAGCTCAGTGGTCAGCATCAGCTTTTAGTGTCTTCTTTTTGGAAATTATATTGGTTTTCTTTTTATTGCCCTAAGAATGCCATCTACAGAAAAACCCAGGGAGAGGTCACAGACTAATAAATAGACCAAGGTGGAGAATGGAAGCATGACACATGGTTTGGTCACACATGTGATTAATGCATGTTTATTGTGTAACAGCTGTTACTGACTTTGAAAATCTCCGTACTGTTAAACTTTAAAAAAAATCCATTCCCAGCTTTCTTTCTGATCAGTATTATACTAGTATACCGTTCTAGTATTGTTCCTAGGACATCCTGTGACTCTCGGCCAGTTTTTACAAATATCTGTTGTGTCCTTGCCTCTTCGCAGCAGCCCATGACCCATCGAGAATCTTCCTTTGTCCCACAACCTGAAAACAAAGCAGAAAGCAGACCCGGCCCAGCGGGTTCAGACCTGCCTGCGGGACACATCCCGATTCAAGTGATCCGAAAGGAGGTGGACCCCCAGCCTGCTGCTCAGAAGCCCCCGCCTCCTTCGGAGAAGGTCGAAGTCAAGGTTTCTTCTGCTCCAGTGTCCAGCCCCGCTCCCAGCCCTGCCCCTGCTGCTGTGCCCTCGCCCCCCAAGAATGTGGCCACGGAAGAGCGGGCAGCCCCCAGCCCTGCCCCAGCCGAAGCCGCACCCCCAAAGCCAGAAGCCGAGGCAGCCTCCAAACATCCAGGCGTGCTGAAAGTGGAAGCCATCCTGGAGAAGGTGCAAGGGCTGGAGCAGGCGGTGGACAGCTTCGAAGGGAAGAAGACGGACAAAAAGTACCTGATGATCGAAGAGTATTTGACCAAAGAGCTCCTGGCTCTGGATTCGGTAGACCCCGAAGGACGAGCTGATGTCCGGCAGGCCAGGCGAGATGGGGTCAGGAAGGTGCAGACCATCCTGGAAAAACTTGAACAGAAAGCAATCGATGTCCCAGGTCAAGTCCAGGTTTATGAGTTCCAGCCCTCGTCCCTCGAAAGCGACCCGCCCCTGCAGGAAATCATGGGTGCCGTGGCCGCAGACAAGGGTCCGAAAAGCGCCGGAAGTGGGGAAGAACCCAAAGCCGAAGCCCAGCAGCCGGATGCCAAATCGGCGGCCACTCCAAACCCTGGCAGCACAACAGACACAGCGGGTGACCCAGCGCCACCATCTCAGTAAAAAGCCGGCGTGGAGCCGGGGAGCGGACTGTGTGCGTTAGGAGGTTCTCAGTTGCATGCATTTCAGGGACTTGAAATCAATAGGTTTTTACTGCTCATAGCCGCTTGGTACGCAGTAACCCGGGTGGAGGCGGAAGAGGAAAGGGTTTAAAGGGAGAGGATGCTTTTCTCCATATTCTTGTGCTGTACAATAAAGAAGTTGCTTGTTTCAAAAGTTAGCGCTTGTTGCTTCGGCCCGCCCTCCGCATGGGCGCCACGTGTGAGCCGGGGTTGGAACTGCCTTCCTGTAGCTCCGGACTGAGTCTGGGGAGGATACAGATGGGAAGTCCGTTTCCATCCCAACACGAAGCCTGTTTTTCAGAGATGTTGCCATTTTACATGGGATGATTTTCTTCATCTCAAAGCTAAAACCCCTAATTTAGAGAGAGCACACTGTGTCAGGAGCCATAGGAATTTCTGTATGTTGGATGACTTTAATGTTACCTTTTGAAAAGAAAATAAAGTGATAATGTGACTCGGTGTTTTTTTTGTGGTTTGTAAAGCTTTGGAGAGAGCGGCATCCTCAAGATGGTCTCTCGCTGGCTTCAGCGCTGGGGTTCGTGCCATCTCTGCCCGGGCCAGCTCATGAGAAATGGGTCTTGGTCAGTTTTCAGCCTCGGGTGACATTGCGTCCTGGGCAGAGTCAGGGCTGTGACCTCAGGTAATGGGGATGTGTGTCTACACCTCTTCAGACTGCCCAGCCAAGATGCCACTCTGCCCCCCTGGCCTGACCATCTGCAGGTCCCAGTATTGCCAGAGGCCAGCCAAAGTGTTCCTTGGAGTACAGGTCATAGGGGGTTGGGAACTTGTTCTCGGAGTCTTGGGGTCACCTTTAAAAAATACCTCTATATAATAAAACCCTAACATGCAAAGTGTCCCCTCAGGCAATTGTTCAACTGGCAGTTGGACTGCTCGCTATGACACGCGCTGATCACCAGGAGGCGGCATGGAACATGAAAGGCACTGGCAGCAGATGGCAGTGGAGACGCTGCTGGCCCTGATGGGCCCCAATGAGAGCAGGATGGTAGGAAGGTGGAACAGGTGAGTGGGTGGTGCCAGGCGGGACTGGGGGTGCAAGCTGGGGCCCAATCTCCTCAAGCCACCCAAGGGACTCCACCAATGCATGAATTTGTGCACCAGGCCTCTAGTACATATACAGTGGTACCTTGAGATACGAGTTTAATTCGTTCCATAACCCTGAGGCGTGGGAAACTATGAGACGCTCAAGTGGCGGTAAACTGGTGGGTCGTGTGCAGCCGGCCGATCCGCACGATGACTCCTATCTCAAATGTTGCTCATATTTCAAAGCAAAAATCGCTCGCTCAACGGCTCGTATCTCAAAAATCTTGTATGTTAGGGCACTCGTATCTCGAGGTACCACTGTGTGTGTGTGTATTTTTTTTTCCAGAGGAAGGGGGAGAGAAATAGCACTGATGACAGAATCACTGAACAGCTGCCTCCTGCATGCACCTCACTGGTGGTCAAGCCGGCGGTCCAGCCATGTGCTCTGAATCACCGTGACCTGGTTCATAGGTTCTATGTTCAACTACTGAGCCACGCTAGCCGGGCTTGGGGTCATCTTTATCTGACACTTGTCTTGAGTCACCAAACCAGCTCGGAATGAGGTTGATCTTCCCAGATTGGGTTCCTAGAAGCCACGGGGGGTGGGGATCAGGTGAACTTCGAAGCCGTTGAGTGGAAGAAGATCCCTCTTTCCTGTGCCAGTGTCTTCTGAGAGCCAGGGAGGGCCCACGGCCGGGCACGCGGAGATGTGCCACATGTCTCCACTGCTTCCCCAGTAACCCGAAAACGAAAAGGGGAGAACTCGCAGGGGGCACGCTGTCTTAAGAGCCTCAGGGGTGTATTGGGTTTAATATCGGTGCCTGACGGACCAGGCCGCACCAAAACACAGCCGGTGCACTTGCCACTCTCAGCTGCTGAGCAAGGTTGAAGTTATTCCCATGGGACTCAGCCCACAGCATTCCTGGGTGAACTCATCCGGGGAGAGCGAGCTGACGCTAAAGACACACCGGTTCCAGAAACTCAAACCATGTAACTAGGAGGGGGGAGTCTACTGGACTCTCTCTAAACAGAATCAAAGAATGTGGCCACTTCTTGCGACTTGGGCATCTGTTCTCACTGAGCCTGCGCATTAAGGCTTCTTGAGTCTTACTGAGTTAGGTTGACGTTATTTCTATCGATCAACAGGTAGCCCTTGAATGAAGTTAGAATAGTTTTAATCATCCAGATTAGATGGTACCCGGGTAGAGGTTAGGGCAGGAGTTCATCCGACCTGTGGGGTGGCCCCTGGGCATGGCTTGGGGCATCAGGCTGGGCAGAGAGCCGATTGCCAGGTTCTTACAGACATGACTGGCTGCCCCTGGAAGAGTCGGAGGACTGAGAGCCACGGAGGATCTGCTCGGGGTTTTGGGCTTATTTAACCCAACGCCCCTTACGGGAATGACCGTTTAGGACACGGGCTTGAATCCGAACTCCTGGGTCAAGCCACAGCTTCCTGGACCAGCTCTAGGGCCATGGGAAAGGTACCTGGAACTTTCTTTCCTGCTGGTTTCTTCCGCTGTCAAATATGGGCGGGGCGGAGGAGGATCGAATGCATTCTGACAAGTAAAACTGTGATAGTAGTGCCAGGCCCACGGCAGCAAACATTAGCCCTTAACACCCTTGTGGATTGGGCGAGGAAACGGGAAGTGATGTGCTGACGCCAAGGAACCGGGAGCAGAGGCAGGATTTGAATCCAGGCCCACGAGACATCGAAGGCCATGTCGGCCTCACCATCTTCTTTAGTACCAACGGGGCTGCGGTGGCCAAAGAAAGGGAAAGGGCCAAGAACCTCTCCTCCTCGGTCAGGGCACATATGTATTCAGGCCTGTGAGGCTTCCTGTCTCCCAGGTGAAGCAAGTGATGGGGAATGAGCAAGTCACTGTGTCTACACCCGCAGCCTTAGCCAGCGCAGATCCCTGGGTTTGGTTCCCAAGGCTCTAGACCAGCGGTTCTCAACCTGTGGGTCGAGACCCCTTTGGAGGTCGAAAGACACTTTCACAGGGGTCACCTAAGACCATCGGAAAACACAGGTGTTTACATTATAATTCATAACAATAGCAAGATTACAGTTATGAAGTATGGTTGGGGGTCACCACAACAGGAGGAACTGTATTAAAGGGTCTAGGCATTAGGAAGGTTGAGAACCACTGCTCTAGAGCGCCCTTCCTCCCCGCTCAGGATCCACATCCCCCCGGCAGCTCCCTGCCCCCCTTTTCCAGATCGGACCCACCTTTTGGGGAACCCTCCGGCTTGGACAGCGCCCTCCTCAGACTTTGCTTTCCCAAAACTCCCCCGAGCCTTGGGTCTCTTTGCCAGAGCCCAGCTGTTGTAACATCCTCAGTCCTCCCCTAGAAACACTGAACCCCCTGAGGACAGGTCCCCTCTGACACCTCCCTCCTCCCTGCTGTCCAGACCCTTAACACTCCCTTGACTTAGATCTGAGTGATTCCCGGGCCAAGTTGACATTTATCCAGAAAAATGTCAGCATGAGCGGACCAGCCTTAGGGCCAGCTCTGCCACCAGCTTTCTCCTGCCCTCCCCAGATGTGGAAGATTTGGGCCTGTTCTAGAACACTCCCTCTCCGGGCCTTTCCTTCCTCCTCCATGAAAGGTGGGCGCAGCCCACGCCCCTCGTGGTTATGTGGACGGTCCTGGCGAGCCCCCCCTCTGTCCTGCCGTGGTCTCTGCTCCTCTCGCTGCCCAGCCCAGCCGTGCAGCCTGGCCTCCCTCCTGGGCTGTGCATTCCTGCAGCTGCCATGTGAGTGCGGCCACTGCCCGCTGCTTGTAACATTATACAGATGTCACCGCCTGCCAGGGGACCGGCTCCAGGCCTGTGGTTATTTTGGGATGTGCGGGAGCCTGTAGGAAAATGCTGGAACATGTCTGAGTCACTCAGGCAAATACCTTTCTTTCCGTGTTTCAGCATGTTTTGCATTGGAGGCGACACACACACACACACACACAAGCCCAGGCAGCTCACACGCCCTTGGTGTGTCTGTGTGCCCTTCCCAAGCAGCCCTCCCTGCCCGGGCTGGGCTACCACATCCTCTGAGCCCACGGAGGGCGAGGACAGGGCTGGTTACTCCCTTGCAGGGAGGTCTTAAATATGGCAAAAATCGAGGTTCCTTCTCCCCTTGGGTAATCTAAAAACAACAGTCCGCCACAAAGGCAGTGGAAGGGTGACCTGGATCTGCCATGTTGAATACTCTTGAAAAATTCCACGTTAAATCGCCCCAGTTCTGGGCAGGCCCCTGCCTTCCTGTTATTCAAGCTGCCTGTTGGCCCGCACTGCCCACCAGTGGAAGCCGGGCAGACCGGTCCCGGAGGGCAGCGCTGAGCAGGGGAGGAGGGGCCCGGGCCGGAGGAGCCACAGGAGGGGCCAGCAGGAGGGGCCAGCAGGAGGCCGTCGCGCTCAGTGGAAGGGTGTGGGAGGCGCCACAGGCCATTAGCACGGATCCTCCCCTGACGTGAAGCCCAGAGCAACAGGGTCAGGGTTCCAGGTGCAACTGGAAGCCAGCCTGTAGGAGGCGAGGAGGGGGAGGGGGTTGGAAAAAGTATTCCAGGCGGGAGGGGCCTTTTCTAGAACACTCCCTTTCCTGTCCTTGTCTGTCTCGCCAGAGCTTTGCCCTGATGTCCTCGAGTGCCCACGTGGAGGCCGTGCTTTCTCGGCAGCTCAATTGCTGAGAAAGGAGGTCTCCTCTTGTCCAAACAGAAACCCCACCACTCCCCTGCTCCTTCCGTGTCATCTCTCTCTCTCAGCTGGCTGCTTCCTTCTCCTTCACCTGCAAAAGTGCAGGCCGAAAATAAACCTTTCTTGCTTGCTCCTCAGGTTACCCCCTTTACCATCAAACTAGAGGCCCAGTGCATGAATTCGTGCACCGGTGGGTCCGGCCGCCCACCTGAATGGGGGTCAATTGGACCAGGCCACCAGGAGGAGGGGCCACAGGCAGTTGGCTGGCTGGCTCCACCCCCAATCAGGGTGGAGCAGCCAATCGGGGGTGGAGCTGGCCAGGGGGAGGGACCTCTGGCAGTTGGCTAGATGGCCCTGCCCTCTAGTTGAACTCCCGGTCGAACCCCCAGTTGAGGGGACAATTTGCATATTAGCCTTTTATTATACAGTGTTACCTCGAGATACGAGTGCCCTAACATATGAGATTTTTGAGATACGAGCCGTCGAGTGAGCGATTTTTGCTTTGAAATACGATCAATGGATTGGCTGGCTGCACACAACCCACCAGTTTACTGCGACTCGAGCATGTCATAGTTTCCCACCCCTCAAGGTTACGGAACGAATTAAACTCGTATCTCGAGGTACCACTGTATAGGGCATCTTGAAAGAGCCAGCTGATGTCACCCTCCTGGCACCCCATGCACCGCCCCCACCTGCAGTCCTAGCAGGACTTCTCCCATCACAACTGCCCGCCCCCTCCTCCCACCTGGCCGCCTTCCTCAACCCTCAGCTGTCACAGTGCGACTGAGCTTTAGGTGTCTCCGTAGCGAGGTGATCGTACCGGCTGTTTAATCAAACCCCCGTCTGTGTGGCTGCGGAGGCGGTTTGTAGAGGTGGTTAACCTCTGCAAGCAGTTAGCTTTAAAATGTCAAGGTAAATGAAGATGACCCTCGATCATGTGGGGTCACGCAATCAGGTGAAGGCCTTAAGAGCAAAACCGGTTTCTCAGCCGGGACGACATCCTGTCTCAAGACTGCAGCACCCACTCCCTGAGGGTGCAGCCCGCAGGCCTGGCCTACAGACTTCCAACCTGCCTGTCCCCACAATTTCGTGAGCCAGTTCCTTAAAATAAATCTCTTACACACACACACACACACCACACACATACATACAACACACACACCACACACACACACACACACACACACACGTGTTTCTCTGGAGAACCCTGACTGGTACATGCTGTCTACACTCTCCCTGGGTCACTGGCTTCCACTCCCCCAGCCCCGGTCACCTCTGGGTCAGTGTTTCCGGTACCGCTTTCTGCTGAGCATCAATCGTGTGCACGGTTGCCTCCAGGGCACACAGGAAAGTGGCACTCATCTGCTCCTCCCCAGAAACCTGGAATTCAAGGCCGGGTTCCCTCACACTGCGTCAGCTCTGTCCCAGCACCAGCAGCCCTGGGTACAATCTCCAGCGCTCACAGAGGGTCTGGCCTTGGTGGCCCCTGGCCTGGAGCCCTGAGACCGTGGCTCTTCAGCCCCGCACCCTCAGTGACTCACCAGGTGTCTCAGCAAAGCGCTTCCCTTCACTTTCCTGCATTCTGCTTGGTTAATAAAGGGCTCCGTCCTGCAAATTATTGCAACCTGAGGCGAGGGATTTCACCTTCTTGACCAAAAGGGGGCGACTCCTGACTGTGCCTTCCATTTTTACCCCTGCTTTCTCCGGAAGGCATTCCCAAGCGAGACAAACTCCATTTCAGAATAAATTACTTCTTCTTTCATATTATGCAAGTGATGCACTAACAAAGATTCAGATCTTATTTGAAAACCAACTGCTGTAAAGACAGCAAATATAGAATGCAGTGTTGGTTTAAAGACTGGAACGCCGTCATGAACTCATTCACTCTTCCATTCCATGAATAAAGGCCACAGCCCCATTGTGTAAAATTGGGGAGATTTGTGTATCAGAAATAACTAGTCCACAATCTGATTAGAATTTCCTTCTAATAATTGGAATTCTGGGTATCTGTTCAGATCCTCACTGCTTGCCATAAGCAAAAATAAATTTTATCATCTTCCAGAGCCTCAAATTGTATCTATAGTTCATCCGTGATATCTAGCACCTAATACATAACAGAGCTCAAGATGGGTAACAAAATTGACCCAAATAAAAAGCAATAGACAAATCTATGTGGAAAATTGACAGAAGTGGGGCCATTTTAAAATAGGGCCAGAGCAATAATATTGTAATAATAACTCTGTGGTGTCAGATGGAACTAGATTTATTAGGGTGATTGCCTTGTAAGTTTTATAAACGCCTAATCACGGGTTGTACACCTGAAACTAATAGAAGATTGTATGTCAACTAACTGAAAAATAAAAAATTAACTTAAAAAGTAAAATAGAGCCAGAGCAGCCATTCCAGGGAACTGCTTGCTCCCTGAATGTTTGGAATGTTGGACGGGACACAGTGACCTTTGCCCTGGGCCAGAGCGGCAGGGCTTACAGCTACTGTTGGCAGGGACCGGGGGAAGGAGGAACGGGGAGTGGCCGCTAGTGGGTCTGAGGTTTTTGGGGGGATGATGATGAAAATGTTCTGGAATTAGATCGTTGTGATAGTTGCACAACTTTGTGAATATATTAAAGCCACTAAATTGTATACTTTAAAGGGTGTATTTTTTTATTATTGATTTCAGAGAGGAAGGGAGAGGAGAGAGAGAGAAACATCAATGATAAAAGAGAATCATTGGTTGGCTGTCTCCTGCACGCCCCCTACTGGGGATTGAGCCCACAACCTGGGCAGGTGCCCCTAGACTGGAATCTAGCCTGGGACCCTTCAGCACACAGGCTGTCAAATTCCTCACTGAGCCAAACCAGTTAGGGCCTTTTAAGGTGCATTTTATGGTATGTGAAGTATATCTCAATAACACACACACACACACACACACACACACACACACACACACACACCAGCACAGACTCCCCATATCAATGAACCAGTGCCGGGGGCTGGGGTCCCCAGGTTATTCCAGGGAGCAGCAGGCTTGAGAACCAGGGTCAGAATAAGATGACTGTTCCCTGTCTCCCCTCCTGCTCCTCTCCAAGGAGTGGAGAACCCAGGGGAGATGTGCCTGCCTGCGTAACGGAGTCTCCGTCTCTCTCCCTTCCTGCTTCTCCTCCTCCTCCAGACCAGTCCAGCCGGGAAGAGATCAAGAAGCTCAGTGTGGCCAGTGATGGACTGAATTGTTGCCCCCAAATCCAGACATGGAAGTCCTCACCCCCCTGTGACTGTGTTCTGGGCACAGGGCCTTTAAAGAGGTAATTAAGGCCGAGACCAGTTTGGCTCAGTGGATAGAGCGTTGGCTTGCAGACTGAAGGGTCTCAGGTTCGATTCCGGTCAGGGACATGTACCTTGCTTACGGGCACATCTCCACTGCGGGGCGTGCAGGAGGCGGCTGATCTATGTCTCTCTCTCATCGATGTTTCTGACTTTCTGTTTCTCTCCCTTCCTCTGTAAAAAATCAGTGAATTATATTAAAAAAAAAAAAAGAGGTAATTAAGGTTAAATGAGGTCATAGGACTGGGGCCCTGTCCTCGTAAGAAGTAGAAGAGTGTTGGCCTGTGGACTAAAGGGTCCCAGGTTCGATTCTGGTCAAGGGCACCTACCTCAGAGGTAACCAATCCATATGTCTCTCTCTCACATCGATGTTTCTCTCTGTGTGTCTCCTCCCCCTGCCCCTTCTTCCATTTTCTCTAAAAATCGATGGGAAAATGTGAGGATTAACAAACAAACAAATGGAAGAAGTAGAAGAGACGCTAGAGATGAGCTCACCCAGAAAAAAGGCCTTGTAGGCAGCACAGAGAGAACAGTCATCTGCCAGCCAAGGAGAGAGGCCTGAGAGAATCCACACCTACTGACACCTTACATTTCTAGGCTCAGAACCGTGAGGAAATAAATCCCTGTGATTGAACCCACAGGAAGTCTGTGATGTATTGCACTGGCAACCTGACCAATCCGGTCTCCGCTCCAGTGGTTTCTCGAATACAGCAAGAGGTAGGGACAGTCTGATTCCCCCCTCTCCTCAGTGGGTGGGGCAGCTGGTCTTAAAGGTAGGGCCCAGGTCCCACCCTTCTTTCACTTCTCAAGTTCAGATGTGGGTGGTTGGGACATCTTTTTTTTTTTTTTTAAATATATATTTTATTGGTTTTTTTACAGAGGGGGAGAGGGATAGAGAGTTAGAAACATCGATGAGAGACACCGATCAGCTGCCTCTTGCACGCCCCCTACTGGGGATGTGCCTACAACCAAGATATATGCCCTTGACCGGAATCCAACCTGGGACCTTTCAGTCTGCAGACGGACGCACTATCCACTGAGCCAAACTGGTTTTGGCAATAGGCTGACATCTTGACTGCGTGAAACTGAACCAAAGCCACCTAGCTCAGCTGCTCCACCATCCCTGAGCCGCAGAAACCGAGCGAGTAATAAATGTCTGGGATTGTTTTCAGCTACTACATGTTTGGGATAATAGGTTACGAAGCAATAGGTAACTAATACACCTTCTTGGGTTTTTAAACTTCTTTTTAAAAAATATTTTTATTGGTTTCAGAGAGGGCGAGAGACATAGAAACATCAATGATGAGAGAGAATCATGGATCAGCTGCCTCCTGCATGCCCCCTACTGGGGATCAGCCTGCAACCTGGGCATGCGCCCTTGACTAGAATAGAAACCGGGACCCTTTAGTCTGCAGGCAGATGCTCTATCCACTGAGCCAAACCAGCCAGGGCACAAAATATAAAATTTAGAATCTGAGCCATTGTTAGGTGTGCGGCTCAGTTGCATTAAGTACATTCACCGTATTGTGCAGCCATCACCTCTGTCATCCCCAGAACTTCTTTCATCTTCCGGAACTGAAACTCTATTCCCATTAAATTTACACTAACTCCCCATCCTCTCCACTTCCCCACCCCTAGCAACTACTATTCTACTCTGTCTCTCTGAGTTTGGCTGGTCTAGGCGCTTCGTCTAAGTGGAATCATTCAATAGTTGTTATTCTGTGACTGGCTTATTTCAGTTAGCGTAGTATTTTCAAGGAGGGACAGTCATTCATAAAGGCCTCAGCCCTGGTGTGACATATGTTGCAGTTCATTGGCTAGATCTAGTCACATGGCCCCAAATGAGCTACAAAGGATGCTGGGAAAATGCAGAGGAGCATATGGAATGTTTTGTGAGACACTGGGTTCTGTGAGACAGTTCTGTCACATGACACATGCTCTTTTTTGCTTACGCTAGCTGAATGTTGGTTGTTGTTCCTGGTAACCAAGGAA